>JAVCKZ010088541.1:0-11960 GCA_034780755.1 Lepetodrilus elevatus
TGTATTTCACGTTATATTCTAACTTTAGTCATATTTTCATTTGAGGGTGCCCTCTTTCATTCCTCCGGTGCCAGACACTGCCGTAAAAGATTTCGAGAAAACAACAACACATGTTTAGCGAAGTCATCGGCTGTTCATTTGATCAAGCACACATCTTGCGAGCCCCAAATGCAAGGCTGTACGAACGTAATTTTTCGTTTTTATAGGGCTTTTTGACTGTTTTTACTACCCGAACGAGGGGTTTCAGCCCGATCGGGCTGTCCTGCTAGATCGAGGGGTGTACTGAACCTGATAAATGGACACTCACGATACCAACTTGCGCGAATGCATGCCATATTTGACAGCTACACTGCTGGCTCACTCGGCAAATTGCGCGCCCCTATGTTTTGATGGAGGCTACCCTTTGCCGTCAAGAAAGCATCAAGCTGTACTATGACATTCAGAGCTTCTCGGCCTAACTACAAATTGCAATCAGCTGGGCAAAATCTCACCCTTTTCTTCCCTTGATAAAGTGTCCAAATCGATTTCTCCTCTAACCCCGGCACCTTTTCTCCTATGTCATAATTGAAATCCTTGACGGGATCCCTACTGAAGAAGGACCACATTCTGATTCATCCATAAATTCCCTCAAGAAACGTAATTATTTAAAATTGATTCACTTGATCAACGAGTTTCGTGTCAGTTTCATGTGTACGGAAGTGGAGATGGCGCGCGACCGGATTTTCCGGTTTAGTTTATGGCAGGTCGTTAGTGCGATGTTTGACTGGGTTTCCTAGTGGTCAACGTACATATTTTACGACGTAGCAGCCAAAGGTGATTTATTGTTTGATTTTTGTTTATTTATTATTAAAAAAAATAAATGTAATAACATATAAACTAAGTTTGAAGTTAAGATAAATATATATGACTTATCCAGAGAGTTTCCAAAATCAGAAAATTAATTATGTGAATAATGTACTGACGATTTTAACGCATTTAACTAAAGGTATACCCAAAAGTTGTTATTTACTTAAATACTTCATGTACTTAGTCCCCAGTACTCGATAGGTACCAAACTATTTTAAAGGCATTATATCACATAAAGGCTAGTTATGGTAATTGTGGAGTAGTTCTTAGCTACAACTGCAAAATACATTCATTTGACATACATAACATTATTTTTGTACTTCCAAAAACCTTTCCACTGCTGTATGGTAGAAACAATTTCACTTTAACCCCCGATATTTTTATTTGCTTCATTATACTAATGCAAGGAGGACATAACTCAAAGTTGTACGACTAAAATATAATAAACGTTTGCTTGCAATTCCTTCATATCAGCTGATGCATTAAAGACAACATAAATAGCGGAATGTTCCCTTTATTCATATACTATATATATATAAAGTACTGGGGACTAAGTACACATGTAAATAACCACTTTTGGATGGATAATCAAGCGTAATTACTAATTAGTCTCATCGAAATTCGTTTGTCCATTATACAGATGTATCAACTGTGATATATAAATTATGCCTTTCTAAGTCCTTTCTTTCATTCGCAAAGATACATGTATTTACATTATTTTTCGAACATGCTTCTTGTTCAGGCGATATATCTAGTATCTAGATGGTCAAAACATTATTTATATACATGTATCAATGCATGGGTGGCAAAAATGGAAACAAAAGAATCCTATCCCCGAGGTTGAAGACGACGTGAATGTTATGGTTTAAACATATTTATTTTCAAAAACAACTGAAAGTGGATTGGCAAACAAGCAAACTGCTTATTTGAATGCCGCTCCATACATTACAAAATAGACATGTATACATTAAATCATACACGTACATAAAATACAATATTGGTGCCGAGGTGATGGGTGAGACATCGTGAGTACTAATTTGCAATGTGTAACAAACTTCATTTTAATAAATCTTCAAAAGTCCAAGGATGGGAAGCAAAATAATTTGTTTTTAAATTAGTTCAGATGGGTAAATCTACGTGATCTACTAATGAAGGAGTGAACAGATATGCAATTATTTCTCTGTTGACTGATGCCGAAACTCCCGAACAACCATACACTATTGTTTTTAGATCAAATCCTTTTGAATAGAAATACATTTCACTTCTTATTTCAGTATATTCGAAGCATGTTAGAAAGTAATGTAAAGCATCTTCAAAATAATGATGTACCACAAGAACTTTTCTAGGGGTCTGTTGGTGTTTACATTGCTTTTTACAAAATGAATAAAGTATGATAGTGCATATTTTACGTAACACTTTTTAATTATACGTCTTACAATACTATAGTAGCTGGATAGTAGCCAACTATTTTACAATAAATTGAAGTATAGGCAAGATTGCTTTTTATTTAAAAAACACACCAAACGAAACAAATAACTATATCACGTATGCCCATAATATTACTTTCATTAGCATGAACAACAAATAAAATATCAAATGAGTAAAGTATAATAAAACTACTAGGCCTCTTTTCATCATATGTATTTATATATGTACGAGATGTTTATTTACGGCGTCGGGACAACAACAATATAATACGGTAGATCTATTTTTATCTAAAAGATGTATTATATAATGTACACACAATAGACCGAGCCCAGTTCCAATTTAGGAAAATCGTAAATCTTTGTCTGCAATCTAAATAATTAAGCAATGTCCACGTCATTACTCGTTTTGTTAGTTTAGTAATTGTACTATATAAAGATAACCAAAACAAACATGTTTTGCGTAGGTTACCTAAATGGGACGTTTACGACATTGAAGGCATTCACCTCGACTGTTTACCCGTGATACATCATGGCTGCTACCACTCCGTTGTTGATGCGGATCGTCTCGGCGTCTGTCGCTGTTTCAAAGAGAGCTGGCAATGTTATCAGAGATGTCCTGAGAAAAGGAGACTTGGGGATCGTAGAGAAAGTAAATATTTTAATTAATTACCCCTTGGAATGACCTTTCATATTGAGCCATTTTTCAACTAGTGTGTTCATGAAATATGTCATTAGAATAATAATGTGATATGCTGATGCATTACTTAGATTTCTATATCTGATCATTTGATGACATTTCTATCTAGTATCCAATAATTGTGTATATCAATACTTGGAAGTATGTATATAAATCAGTTATCATGTACATTATTGATATCCTATAGTATGGTTTATCAGCAGGTGCTTGTCACAAATATTCCACCCTCTTATAATATTATACAGACTGTATCCAATACTTGTGATACATGCCTGTGGTTTGTCATATAGTTTATGTTAATGTCAAAGCCTGTCATCAATGTTCGTGAAAGTTATCTTTCTGACGTGATGTTGATAGGATCATCATGTACGTAAGTCTGTACCGTAGTAATGCCGATATCATCCTTGGTTTGTCAATACCATCCGGTGCTCGTTTACTGCAATATTCAATGTTATTAATCTTGCAGGTTTCCTCCTGCCATAAACTGACAAGCCGTGATATTAGTTAAAGAATGTTGAAAAGCCACTCTAACATGGATACCATAGTAAGAAATGCTAGTTGTAAAACTATTAACAAATTAAATTTTTAACGTCTAAAAAAAATAGTTTACAGTATTTTGTAATAAATATAAAACACTAGATGGCATACTGTCCTTTCAATTTAATTTTTTTTTAGAATTTAGAGTTGCATTGAAGATTCTTTCACTTATCACGGCTTGTCAGTTTAGAGCAGGAGGAAACCTGTAACATCCGTAGCGCTGAATGTTGCAGTAAACCTGCAAGCACCGACTGGTACTGACAAACCATGGATACACTTGTATTTAGAAGTATGAGTTGTCCTCCATGTCCTACATTTCCAGTTCTGTTTTTTAATGGAGATTTAATCCTCAAGACCATAATTATTGTAGAATAATCAATAAGATTGAAAGTAGAATCAATAATACAATAAGACTAGTCTGTGAATCACATAACATTTATCTGTACAGAAAAGAGTAATGTAAATTCATGTCAATTGTCAATGGAATTATTGATCTAAAAGCAGGACAGCATATGCCAGCTGGAGCGATCTATTAATAGAATCTGTCAATCATTGCTTTGTTGTTCACCGAGTCATGAAAAATTGCCTCGATAGTCATTTCGAAGTTTAATCAGTAGACAGACTTGTTGATTCCCTGTTAAGCCCAAGTTGTCTGCACAGAGAGATATTTGACCTCAGCTGTCATCAGATATTTGTCTAACAGCTATAAATGTAGTAATTTCAGTAGTATTATTTAGCCACAGAAATGTCCTCAGGCGTTAGGGACCCATTAAAATAAAACACTGGATGCTGCATATATACAGTAGACCTTGGATATACCGGCCTCGGATAAACCGGACATCACATATAACAGACTGAATCTGAAGTCCAAGGTCCCATCTAACGCTAATTGCGGCATATGCGTATACATGTAACAGACTTTGCATATAACGAACAGAAATAGCCGGTTGCAATGAGTCCGTTATATGCGAGGTCTACTGTAATCCATATTTTCAAAATATTTCCATTAGTTTTCAAATATGAATAACAAAGACAGTTGTCAATAAAACTTTTTTATTGTCGTGTTAGTTTAGAATTTTGTGTGGCTGATATTGAATGTGTTATTGTAGACTATGGTAGCTATTATGCCATTGGCATTTGAATGTTTAAATATACATTAATCACTGCTCGTTGAAGCGTGATGCTTGACTGTGAGGTGACAGCTTTATCATGTTTATTGGGTAAACACCAGCTTCAAAATGTCAAAGTTTACATCCAATATATTTTTAAAAGAGAGAAACAATGCTAATATCATTTGTCAGAATTAAGACTGTCATTTGCAGATTGTAAAATGAACAATGTGAATGTACGATTGTGAATGTATGATAAAATTATTATCTTTTCCATTCTTTAACATTAAAATTTACATTAGCGTGCTAGCCCGAGCCGTTTCTCTTGATGTTAAAGCTTTTAAAGGTATCCTAAGGGCTAGTAGAATGAATAACATTTGTTATTTGTATCACTATTCTGGCTAGTAAGTTTGTTTCTATCGCTGCATGTATATTTAAGAAAGAAAAAAATACATTAATTTAACATAGGTGTTGGGTTGTAGCTCAGTGTCAGTGGTAGCTGTCCTATGTAAACAGATGTACTATGTACATCCAGTTGTACTATGTTGTATTGTTTCAGATGTATTATGTTTACAGACATACCATTTTACTGAGGTTAGATGTATTATGTGCTTTATATTATGGGTTTCTCAGAACGCGCAATCCTGCATCCCATACGTAAAAATGTATACAGTATCAACATGCGTCCCCGGGACTCTCAAAAATTGAAACATAAGGTATAAGTATAATAGTGTGAGTAAATGGATTAAAAAAAATAATATTGTTATTTGTAATTTTTTTTCTTATTCTCCTAGGGCAAGAATGATCTGCAGACAGAAGCAGACAGGTCTGCACAGAGGTGCATTGTGGCGTCTCTTCACAGACAGTTTCCTAAAGTCTCCATATATGGTGAAGAGGTAAGCTCACCAGTGAACAGCTCACCTCATGTTCTGAGGCTCACCCTGTCATGTCTCATGTTCACCATGTTCTGTCTCACCCAATATCATGAATCTCACCCTGTCCTGTCTCACCCAACATCACGAAGCTTACCCTGTCATGTCTCACCCAATATCACAAAGCTCACCCTGTCATGTCTCACCCAATATCACAAAGCTCACCCTGTCATGTATCACCCAATATCACGAAGCTCACCCAATACCATAAAGCTCACCCTGTCCTGTCTCACCCAATATCATGAAGCTCACCCTGTCCTGTCTCACCCAATATCACGAAGCTCACCCAATACCATAAAGCTCACCCTGTCCTGTCTCAGCCAATATCATGAAGCTCACCCTGTCCTGTCTCACCCAATATCACAAAACTCACCCTGTCCTGTCTCACCCAACATAATGAAACTTGTCTGTTCTGTCCAACCAAATATCATGTAATTTCCTTATCAAATTTTATGATGTTCACCACAAAATCTAATTTAATTAGACATATTTCCCATAACATTATCTGTTATTACACCAAGATCTAAGCCCTGTTGAATTTATCTCTTAAAACTTGCTAAATTATTGTACATTCTTTATAGCTTTTAGCCAATAAAAGCAACATCCAAAGTTCATCCATTCCTATCTAAAATTGTGTCACAACACTTGCTCAGTAATCTCCTACATAAGTGTTAATATAATGAGACTTGTTGTAAATATGGGTGGCTCCCAGAATAGTAGGAACAACACTTCGGGCGATCAACAGTAATGGGCAATTACTAGGTTGAAATGCTTTCTAATTAAGTGTTTGTGTGCATCATGTTTAAATTATTAATTACAAACCGTATACACAATATAGACCTGCGGTAGTGAGTGTTGCTTTGTGTTGCTTTGTGACCAGGTAACAGCTGGTGGTGGGTTTCATTGGTCAGTGTATCTACTGGAATTGTAGTCGGTGAGCAACTTCAATGGGGGGATGCGTAACATCAGGGGACCCACGTCAGGACAGATATGGACAGATATGGACAGATATGGACATCAGATATGGACAGATATGGACAGATTAGCCAGGTGTTTAGTGGACAATTAGCTTCCTACCAACTGTATGCTGCTTTTGTAATATAGGTTATACAGTGCTCCCTCGATATAATGCTGAAGTTGGGGTCCATGACTTGCCATCCGCGTTATAATACCCGCGTTGTATCAACGAATATAACTTTTTATTATTTTTAAATGGGGTCCAGTTGGACCCCGCGTTGTATCCGAATCCGCGGTGCATCGAAGGGCGTTATATCGAGGTGGCACTGTATTGTGATAATTTTCAGAGATAGCAGTTAAACTAAACTATTATAATGTTATATAATAGTTCAGGGCAAAACTATGATTTAATACACTATACTCTAGTATAGTCCTATTTTAACATTATCAACTATCTGTTTACAAATACATAAACTGGGCCCCTTATCTGTCTGTGTCATCAACTAGGTGTTTCCCCAGACATGACGTCAAGCCACTGTGACGTCGCATATATGTACGTCATCTGTTCGTCACAGCGTTTGTAGTCACTACCAACGAGGGGGCTAAAAGTAAAGGCATGTGACGTCATTGACATTTTGCCAAGTCTTTTTTTCCGTCTGATAAAGTATACCTTATGCCTTTGTTCTCACACAGTACTATTATATGTTTAAGAATACATTTAAAATTTTACTTTTTCAACTTGTTTCCCTAGCAATTGGATCCGACGGAGAAAGTGGACGAAAGCATGATAGAGACTGAAATGGACCAGGAGGTACTCACACATGCCTGTCCGGAGAAATACATGGATGTCCAGGACGAAGATGTAGGTCAATGTTCGGAGTTTATTTGTAATGTTCTATGGGTGTACCGTAATTACCCTAATAGTTCAAACATGAGAAAATAATTAAATTTGTAGCTGTTTGAATTATTACAAAAATTGAAAATGATCACTGTTTATGTAATTTTAAAAGGACAACCAAAATAAAGTATAAAATAGGGTTGTAAATGAATGCTTAATAAATTAAAATTTAAAAAAAATATATTTGATAAATGTTTTGAAAAAAATATGTTGTTTGAATAATTAAAAAATTGGTCATGTTTGTATTTTTATGGTAGGATTTACTTTGAGGAGAGGTGATTAATTTAAGTGTTCGAACTATTAGATAGTTATTAGGGTAATTCTGGTAATTCAAGTTTTGTACTCAAATAATGCAAATCGTGAGGAGCATGAAATTGTAATATATATATATATTTATGTAGGTTATGTTTTGTTGGAGAACAGTGGAATTCATTCCCTGATTTATAAATGTTCTTTTTGCACAGATCGTCATATGGGTGGATCCATTGGACGGCACGTCAGAATTCACCATAGGTAATAGAATTCATTGAAATCATTACATATATTCAACTTCATCAAAGGTATTTTTCCTTTTATCATTATCCCATCTAGGTAAATCCTGCTATTTCAGGCACTTTTAACCTCTGACAATAAAAAGGTTATCATGATTATTCTTTTTAGGAAGATTTATTTTTTAAAGGCATATAATCACGGTTTGTTGACATATTGCATGATCAAACATATTTACCTGAAAGTACGGTATGTAGATTTGCTTTGTCAATACAAGTATATTGGGCAACAAGCTACATTTTCCTTTTGTCCTACTGGATTTCAATATTTTCATATTTTATGTAATTATTTATATTTTTTATCTCACAATATAGAAATATGATCATAAAATTTGTCAACAACGCATTATGTATTCCTTTAAAAAACAACAACTCAGTAATAAAAATTAATAATTTCTGAGCCGTTTTTTTTTTTCTTCTCGCAGGTTTGTTGGATCACGTGACAGTGTTGATAGGGATCGCGGTGAAGGGCAAGGCTGTTGGGGGCGTGATATATCAGCCGTATTACAACTACCACATTGAGGAAAACCCAGTCGGCAGATGTATCTGGGGAGTTGTAGACCTGGGTAAGTACAATGGCAGTGGATTTATTTCCGATTTTGTAATGTTTCAAAGAAAACTGGTAGGTCGTTGAAACTTTTTATCTGCAATTTTGTGACATTTAAATATATTTTTTTAAATAATCCCTTTCAATGTTGACATGTTGGCACAGAGGGTATCTCAGCGTTAGAGCATCAGACTTCAGAAACAAATTTCCCGAAATTCAAATCCACATCAATGTCTGCATAAATTACCTTTCCGATGCCTGTAGTAATAAAAATGTCTGATTTTTTTTGTAGTGTATTTATCATCCTAGAAGTAAAATATTCTTGCTGCGACGTACAGCACTAATTGACTAGGTATGTGTATGCATTTTTACAAACTCCAGTTTACAACTTATTGCTATATCTTTGCGCCGTCTAGGTTCATTTGGTTTCACGAAGCAGGAGCCGCCAGCTGGGGAAAACATCATCACGACGACACGTGCACATTCCGACCGGATAGTCACGGAAGCCGTGGAATCCGTGGAACCATCCGAGGTGCTTCGAGTCGGAGGCGCAGGTCACAAGGTCAGTGGTCAACCAATAGAAATGCATAATGTTATTGACAGATTGTTTTGCATAAAGTCGTCGTGTATGGATGCAATATTTTCCCGCTGTGAAGTAAAGTGCTAACTACCAGTAAATCATGAATTTTGCAAAAAAAAGTATAATTTCAGATTTTTTAATTTTAATTAAAAAAAAGAAATTATGTTTATATTCAATTAATATTATATTTGTTAAAGTTTGGATTCTGATTGGTCTGGACAGGTGTTGCTGCTGATTGAGGGGAAAGTCCATGCATACGTGTTCGCCAGTAAAGGCTGTAAGAAGTGGGACACGTGCGCTCCGGAGGCTGTCCTTCACGCCATCGGTGGGACGCTGACCGACATGAACGGCAACCGCATAGAATACCACCGCGAGGTCGTGCGGAAAAACATGGGCGGGGTTCTAGCCACTCTCAGAAATCACGACTCTTACCTGAACAAGATTCCTGCCGATATCAAAGAGATTTTCTTACTCGAACCTACTGCAGCAAAGATTTAGAGTTATCTCCCCTTATCTTTTTGGGTGGGGACGTACCGACCTTCAACCACATGAAAGTAAATAATCGGAAATGTTGAAGACGACGTGGTTATCTGCTGCCTGATTTTAAGCATGTCGTTTTGTAATTAATCATTTAAGACGTAATTTATAAGGCTAGTGTCATTAGATAGAAAGGTATATATAATAGTAATATTCAACATATTTAGAATAGAACTTGATATAACTGTTTTGGTATATAATTATTTGCACTAAAGTCAGGGGAGATAACCTTTATGTTGATGCATAAAACCCAGTCTTGTACGTTAGTGATATGGTAAGGCTAAAATAAATTTACTGATTGGCATGCACTAAACTACTATTTGGGCATTGTATATGAGGATACGTTATATTTACGGTTCGTATATACCTGTTCAGTTCCCTGCTGACGGATAACATGTCTCGGCTGTGCCATTGGGTGTCGACTGTGATGTCATCGCTCTCTGCATGCCGTCATAGCAATATGTCAGTGTATGCTCAACGATGTGTAGATTTACACTCGGCAATGTGTAGATTTACACTCGGCGATATGTAGGTTTACGCTCAGCGATGTGTAGGTTTACACTCGGCGATGTGTAGGTTTATTCTATGTAATGTGTCGATTAATACTCATTGATGTGAAGACTTATTCTCTGCCATGTTTAGATTTACGCTCAGTGATGTGCAAGTGCATGCTCAGTGATGTGTAGATTTACACTCAGCAATGTGTAGATTTACGCTCAGTGATGTGTAGATTTACGCTCAGTGGTGTATAAATTTACATTCTTAGAACACAGTGTTCAGTTGTACATACTGTAATTAGATAGCTATACTTGCTACGTAAATGTTATCATGTATTCCATTAGTAGTAAGTTGTGTAATTAGGTGAAGAAATATGTCACACAAGTAGTGTTGTAATGTATTTAGAAGATATAAGGCATGTATTTTCTGCTTCATTTATTTCTTAGTATACTGTATTTGTCAAACTTTTTACACATTTTCCCATCAAACTTTCCATAAATATTTGTACACATTTTCCCCATCATAAACATGTTTTTCCATAAAACTTTATACACAATTTCCCATCTGTTTGTATACACAATTTTTCCATTAAAGATTAGACATTTTTCCAACAATCATTTCCAAAAGATTTCAATCTAATTCCAAGTTATATGTGATTACCCGGTACCATGATACATGTATTGATATTTGGAATTTTATGTAAAATAAGCTGTACTCTAAGCTGTACTCTAGCTATAATTGTCTTCATACATTAACATGCGTGATGCACTTTGGTATGCCCCCAACATACTGTTATGTCTGACGTACACCGCAGTATTCCAAGATATTATAACCCATCTGCTAGATTTATTCAGTCAAACACAAAGTATTTTATTATTGGAATTGTACATTATGATTCTAATTTATAGAAATATTTATCTTTTGGATAATTTCATTCATATTTAATACTATCAGTCAACATACATATACATAACCTCAATTGTATGACAATCATGTATGGGTAGATGCAGTTTTATCAGAAACCAAATCAGATGCTATTTTGAACTACAATGTTTACACTCATTCCCCTCACCCAATCTTTTAGTTACACAAATAGGATAACTCGAGTATTGTTGAAGCATCCAAATCCACGAGTTGCCCTCTAGTATAATAGTTGCTTTATATTCAGTTTTCATGTGGGAACACAAATTTACGACGTGTGCCCCTTGTTACTATGTTAGCACCACAAACCTCCCTAAACCAAATGTTTGAAGTTTGAACCTCATACATCTTCATAATTACTAGTGCTAAATGTTATATCTACGTGTTGATATTCATAAATATAGTGACGTCGTCTTTGTCATTGTGAATCGATTAGCATACCGGCAATAGAAATAATTGGAAATTTGAGATTATTCATGTACATGTATTTACCACTTTTTGTACCATGCGCTAGCAAATAATTAATAAATTAAGTTTATATACACTAGACATAAGTTATGTCCACAGCTATTGTTCATTTTTATGTTGTTCACTAAAGAGAAAATTATATTTTGTTTGCATATCTAAACCTTGTAGCAGATATGTTATTGAATTATGCTATTGGCAATTTGTAATCAACATCAGTCTTCCAGTTATTACAAGCCGCTCTCAGTTTAAAGGCATAATATCAGTTGATAAACACGTATAATCGGACAAATGAATTTCGATCTGAGACTAATTACGCTTGATTTATCCACCCAAAAGTTTTTATTTAGTGATGTACTTATCCCCCAGCACTCGATAGTTATTAAACAAATCATATTTTATATTAAATAGGGGAACGTTCCGCTATTTATCTCCGTCATTGATGCTTCTCTGTTTTAAGC
>JAVCKZ010088552.1:0-11957 GCA_034780755.1 Lepetodrilus elevatus
GACACATACTTCACATTCATTATCATGTTCAGACATAAATCTCGAAATAATCTCTGTTGTTGTAGTGTCCTTTTCACCGTCCTTTAATAATGTTTTAAAATATTGATACCAATCTTCAGGCGATATACTGTTGCTAGATTTAGTTGTTCGTAATGCTTTTATTTCCCTCCACAACTCGTTTGTATTCCATTTTATGTTATTCCATTTCATCTTCATCTCTTCTTGATATTCTTCTTTACGTTTTCTACAAATATATTTAAATATAGATTTTGCTTCTTTGTAACTTAGAAAGTCTACATCATCATTTGAAACTCGAAACGTATTTAATGCTGTATACTTAATAAGTTTCGCATCGCTGCAGTCTTGATTCCACCATGGAGGTTGCATAACTTTATGCCTGTCACGTGACCCATACCGTCTTCTCATCTTTACTGCTGCTCTTCCATAAAACTCACATATCATATCAAGCACTGTAGAAACGTTACACTCTTCATTAATAGTTAAACATTTAGCGATGTCATCTAACATATTTACTGAAGTGTCATCATTTATAACTTCGTGAAACGTCTGTTCATATCTACTGTCCCATGTAAACTTGTAATACACCGTTGTGTTAGACGTATATGCATTACCTGAGCCGATCAGCGCACTGAAGTCCATTTCAGTTATGATTGGAAAGTGGTCCGATTCATCTAGTTCACCGACACTGAAGTTGTGTACATGATGGAATATATCTGAACTAACTAAAGTATAATCAACAGTACTATGTCCATTATTAGCAGTACACGTATAATTGCCATTTCTATCGTTACTAAATCTGCCATTTAGCATATGCAATGAATGTAAACAACACATATCTATCAGTTTCCTACCAAACGCATTTACGTCAGTGTCTCGATTATATCGAGGAGTTGAAAAGTTGTCACTAACATACCAGTCACCTCCCGGTATATAATATGCATCGTCATCTGAAATAAAATCATCTAAATTTCCTGTTCTGCAATTAAAGTCACCAGTTAAGATAAGTCTTGCATCATATTTGGCATTAATTTCATACAAACAATCTTGCAAAATATCAAGGCCATCTTTCTCGTTACCCTGGTAACAGATTGAATGTTCAGGTGACACATACAAAGTTCCAAGAATTATGTCATGATCTAGTTGCAGTATAGTTTTATCGAATAACAGATAAACCGAGTCCTTAACATTTGCCATAATTCTCTTCACACATTTTGACAAACTATTTTTTACATAGACAGCAATACCACCATGCTTGTTCTTGTCTCTACAGGAAGTGTATAGTGTGTGTGATGGCAAATAATTTCCAAAGTCTGCATCCAAATATATCCAGGTTTCACACAAACAGATAATAGAATATTGTTCAAACATATGTTCTATATCCTCACGACGGATAAGTCTATTAAATGAATGACAATTCCATGTAAAGATAGTGAATGTTTCTGTTATCCCGGCATTGTGAGACTTATCAAAAGTATGTACATTACAGTTAGAGTCCTCATTTACATCAATGTTACGTAAGGTTGGTATTTGGGGCACATCGTCATCATCATCTAGACCCAGGCCGAATTTTCAACTGTTGCTTGATATAATTTCGTGGCTTGGTTTGGCTTTGGTTGGTAAATCTTTGTTTGTACGGTCCTGTCTTGCTTTCTTCAAGGTTTGTCTTCTTTCGTCGTATAAATAGGTTACCTTCTCGATAATTAGTTTGTCTTCTACTAGGTATGCCGCTTTGCCGCCCTCTCTTGCCTCAATCATGAAGGGAATAAGTAACTTCCGCAGGGCTCGTACACGGGGGGTGAAATCCTGCGACACTCTCCTCTTCTTACCATCTTTAAATAGTGCTTTCGCTGTTGACATCACTGTGTCTTTGTCATCTCTGGATATGAACTTCGCAATTATAGGAGCAGGGGTCTGTTTTGAAGGAAGTCTATGCACTGTATCGAAAGCCATTCGATCAGCATTTGGTATCTTCAGAGTATCCGTCATAAAGTCTTTTATTTTATCCTGACATACACTTGTCGAGTCACTAACTGCACCTGGGATGTCAAAGAATAGTAGGTTGTTCCGTCGCGAGTAGGCTGCAGATCTGTCTAAAGCACTTTCTAGTTCGCATATTGTATTAGTCTGCTCAGCGATAGTTTTCTTCATATCCACATGTTCTGCCTTAATGTCTACTATATCATTATCTATTTTATCTAGGCGTATGTCTACTGTCTTCGTTAGTGTACTCATATCGTCTTTTAATGACAAGATATTTTGAGAAAGATTCATGATCTGTTTGGTTAGATCTATAAGAGTTTTCTGCGTGTCAACTGGTCCGTCGTCATCGTGTTGACTTAAAAGCGTTTGTCGAGTTTTCCTCTGGTCTGTCGGTCCCGGATTGGTTTCAACGTCACCCGCGAGTATCAGTATGTTTGTAAACACAAACTGACTTCCGGTCCACATTCCGCGCGTGCGAATCGTGCAAATCGTACTGGTTGGCATTTTAAAGTTTATAGTATTTTCGCATGGGGGTGCAAATTCACAAAATATACCTTGTATATCTATGCTTCGGAAGGTTTCGATACTTGAATCACACATCTCACAGGCAACGTGTATTGACTGCAACACCAGACACACCGCAAGTAATCTGTACGTCAAAGTCATGGCGGGAGTCCATCGAGTGAATCGGCAGTAAACATCGACTTTATCTACCTGTTTCGTTCCCTTCGGGTGGATAAATGTCCCAATTCTCATTCTCCAGGCCTCCAGTGTAACACCCATAATGATCTCCCCGGTGTTTTAGGTCGTGTGTAAGCAAAAATGCAATAATATTTACAATTTCTTCTCCGATATTGAAAGACCAACCTCAAGCTTCACGCATGCGCACTTGAACATATGACATGACATATGGTCTATATTATATATGGTCTATATTATAATAATAATAATAGGCCACTTATAATGCGCCAAATCCACCCCCTAATGCATGCTCTAAGCGCCACATTATTATCCCCGGTCAATGGATCATTGTACACTCAGTGTTCCTTCTCAACTCCCTGGCCGTATTTATGCAGGTCTATTGCCTCTTACTTTTGCTACTCTGCCACCTACTTCCTAGTCCACTGAATTTCTGAAAACACTGTATCATGGTGATATTTAGAACAAAATAGTGTTGTTAACATGGTGATATTTAGAACAAAAATAGTGTTGTTATCATGGTGATATTTAATTTATAACAAAATAGTGTTGTAATATAATGATACATGCAAAAACCAACTATTGTATGTGACTGCTATTCACCAGCTCACTGTGAAATTGTTTAATATAAGTTATTACTGTACCTGCTATATGTGACACTGTTTATTATAAGTTATTACTGTACTTGCTATATGTGACTGTTTATTTATAAGTCTATTACTGTACCTGCTATATATGTGACACTGTTTACCAAGATATAAGTGACACTGTTGCTCATAATGTGACACAGTTTAATCCTGGTGATAAACAGTTGATCACAATAAAGACACTGCGAATCCCTAATAGTGGCCGCACCCTAGTGATTTCCGTCGGGTTTCGATCGCCTAGTGTGCGGTGCTCCAAATATCAAAACACGCTAGATATTGTGTGATCGGTCGGAGACTAAAAATCGCAGTCACCGCCTAACGCACACTTGCGATTTTCCATCGGCCGACAAAAATCAGCGACAGAAATCGCTAGTGTGCGGCCAGCATAAAGGATATGTTTTGCAAATGAAGAAAATGTTGATCAGAACGTAAACAAGTTTCTCACTTTTTTAATTATACATTTGTTCCACAATAATTATGATGTCACACCAATATAGTTTGAATGGCACCCATAGTTAACTGTTACCATGGTTACCAAATGCATTCCAACCATCTTCAGTTGTTATGAAACATGCATAAATAATTATTATTGATAATGACTAAAATTAAATTTAAAATTACAAAAATATTCCATTTCTATTTTGTATTTATTTTTTAATTGGGGTTTAGAGTCGCTTTCTAGATTATTTCACTAATATCACGGCTTGTCAGTTTAGGGCAGCAGGAAACCTGAATGCTGCAGTAAATCTGCGAGCACCGACTGGTACTGACAAACCAAGGATGATGTCTGCATATTATATTAGTGCATCCTATATCAATATTGTGTCATAAACATCTACCTTTAGTCACTGTTAGTAGAGAACATTGAGTGATGCTGGGACCCCAGGACGGGATTTGAACTCGGGACCTTTGACTCCGAAGTCCAACGGTTCTACCACCCACCCCTCTATTTCTATAGACTATGGTGCAAAATCCATACTATTGTGCACTTAGCATTATTAAATCACTAAACTGTCTTAGATATACATGTATTTAGATATATTACTAATATTATTAGTTACCACTTGCTTAGTGGCCCTATCCAATACTCCTAGTAATGGTATTTATAAGCTAGCAGAAATTTCATGTTTTTGTTATTAATTTATCTTTATTCAAGCAAGTACATTTTACAATTAAGTTCTCACTGGATATAAAGTAAAGTTTTCTATAAACACACAGCGACACCCACACTTCGCAAATAAACAACAAACCATCAAAGTTATGATAAACTTGGTATTTTTAAAGTTGGTGAATATCCCTGCATAATCAATATACCTTGCCTACTAATGTAAGCAACATACAAGTTGACAACCATGTTACGTACCAGTCGTGTTTCATAACAAAACAAACCAATAAAACTATGTCGAGTTCTGAACAACAAAATCAAGTCTATTTTTAGAATGTCAATATTTCTTAACATTACTGGTTGACATTTCTCTGTCTCGTTAAATATTAAAGAAAACATTGTACAAGTATGTCTGGAATTCCATCAAAAGCAGGGCTTTGTAGGTGCACCACCTAGCGGTAAAAATGTGAATATCTCCAGCCAACCACCTGATTTGCACAAATTCCATGCATACCTTTCATAAACAAACCGATCGCTGGTCTTCGTAGTGTCACAGCTCATCTATGCTTTGAAAAGAACACACTCCTTTTATTCAAAAAGTAGATACGTGCTTACAAAACCCCAGGTTTTAGCTGCAGTTCGTTAAATGTGTTTATAAACAACCGCTACCCCGGTCTTTGTTTTAACGTGGTGGCGAAAAAAGTAGGACACCGGTCCAAATCGTAAAAGCTTCGAGATCGAGAAGGGTCGGGGCTTTTGTAACTAGAAAATTATATCAATAAAACTGTGGGTAATATCCGACCTCCGGAAACATACGTATCTCGGCTAACATGGACTCGGCTCGTGGGCGATCGACAACATTTTTTAGATACCGTTAGATCTGTGACGACCACACAATGGCATCTCGCTTTGTCAAGATTTTGATTCCGTTGAGGAACATTGGCACGGATTCTCGATAAATAAAATGTATGGGATGAACTTACGATTAGAATCTGAAGTTTCGATGAGAGATGCTGCTCTTGAGAGAACATCGAGTGGTGTCTCCATCGTAAAGAATGTCTCTATCACAAGTGGAACAGTCCGAAATGCGATGGATCGTCGTCGAGATTGGTCGTTTGTGTTGTTCTTGGAGTTCCTTCGTCGCGCGAAAAATTAAACTCACGCGATTCAATGTGAGAGATGAGCATTCATGCAGTCCAGTAACGTACTGTCCGTTGATGACCAGTGAGATAATTTGCAGCCACGAATACAACGACGGGATTAAATTTCCCTCGGAAGAGTGAAGTGCGACATGAGTGTGGTATGGCTGGAATTCATGACCCCGACCACATGACCGGTCATGTGATCAACAAAATGGCCGCCGCCCTAGATTTACCACGTGTTTGGTTGCACAGTTTGAACACGATAAGCATAGCATTTAACTAATAGGATTTAGGCCTAGACTGTTGGCATTGTCCCACTTGGAAGCTGCTGTTAATATATCATCAACTTAATATGGAACATACTGCAATACATTGATTATGCATCTGCCATTACAATCTAAAGATGTAGGCCTATGTAACGTGGTTCCAAGTCTGCATCTAGGCTTGAAAGTGAATGGATATGTTGCCCATAGCCTACAGTTCTTTGCTTGCACTATTATTTAATATGTTTCTCACTTCATAATAGGCCTACTACTATTATAGATATTAATATAGGCTTATTGTCACGAATAATGGAGAGTTGGGGATAGCTAACATAGGCTTAGCACCCAAAGCATGCAATACTTCTCTTGGCATCACATGTGGGCTACAATGGCTAAATTTGCTATGCATGCATCTTATACATTTCATTAGTTGCATCTTGCCTATGTAGATCAGCCTAGTCCCTCGTTATTTATTTGATTAGATGGTTTACAGATTTGTTAAAGAAAATATTTGGGTCGGGGTGTCGAATATAAAACAAATATAGGTGCGCTTTACCCCGCTCTCCCCTATAATTTGACATTCTGACCAGTCGGTCGGTAGAAAATAATAAACAAATAAAACAACAACTGCAATTCATTTCAAATAAAACTTTAATAGTACAAGCATTTGGCAGCACTGAAATAGAAATTAGCACTCACATATAGAATCATATGCAAATGTAAAGGTATTTTATGACTGGCATTTTTATGGAGCGACTCTGTAGAAGTTGAAGTTTTCAGTCGATAAAGATGGTGAAAATCACTGTTGACTTTGATTCTGTTCTGCGAATGATGTGAATAACTTCTTAAATAGTAAAGATAAGTGTGATGAATTTAGAGGATCAATATGTGTTGGTCCATGCCTAAATTGACAACAGATCAGTTACCATGGTAATCAGAAAAGACCAATTTGGATATATATTTCTGTTGCAATTCAGCTTTTTTTCCACTCACAAGTATCTCAGACATGGATACAATTACGAAAAAGATCAATAGTTTACAAATAATAAACATAAGTATGTACTACACAAGTAGGCCCTATCCTATATATCCATGCATTTATTCTGTTTTCAGACATCTCATCACTAGCTCGAATCCAATGCAATTATGAATAACGCTCGTTAGCTTGTAATCATCTTCTAACACATTGTTGTTGTTACAACACTCTTCAGAACACGTATTTATATTTTGGTCTACACATAAACTACAATACTCATAACACTGTTCACTTAGTCGAGAAAATGCACGAAAATAGGACATAGATATCCGAATACGTTTTCGTTTTCCTCAAATTCACAACACATTCTAGACATGCCTATGATTTTGAATAATTAGAAGATAGACGGTTCCTATTGCAAATTTTCCGGGAGGTTATCGTGATTAACCAGCTGGGAATTTCATTAAACACCAACGGCGTCAGTGGTTTACGGTGCAAGCTCTAGGCCTACTCGCCGAACTCTCAGAAATATGTAAATTATAGAAAGATTTTCATAAACTTAAAATCTTTGCAAGATATATAAAATGTTATCATTTCATCGGCAAATACATTGTAGTATAGTTAAAGGCATGATATCACATGCAGTTGATAAACATGTATAAACGGACAAATGTACATGTACTAGAGTAGTAAATTGATACTCGAGTAGGCCTACTCGATAGTTCTTTCACCTTTGTAATGAAGAATGGCGGACAGATAGATTTAATATATATATTTTTTTTTAATTAGTTTGCTTTTCGAAAGCGTTACATTACTGTATAGGTGCTAAATACGATCGAAAAAGTCAGAAAATCGCTTATTTGGCAGTTTCAGTTTTTTTTTAATCCGGGAGAGCATACCCTAGTTTGCTCATTTGCATCGCAACGCAATGAACTTCGAGACTTTCAGGAGAGTACTCGTCGAGTAATTAAACAAGAGTACTCGAGTACCAAATGTCCTATACCCGTTTCAGCCCTAGTCCCTTTGCATAATCTCTAAATAGCCGTTGGCCGTGTTTGAGTGAAGATTTGTTAAACACACAGCGGTGGAAAGCATTTTGGAAGTACAAACATGATTTTATGGATGTCAAGTGAATGTACTGTGCAGTTATAGCCAAGAACGTCAAAAACAATAATGTGATATTATACCTTTAATGCTAAAAACCAAAGAATTCGTAGTGAAACATTTTATTACCATTTAGGGGAAAGCACGTGCATGGTTTATTTTTGACAGAATGAAATGGAAATGAAAGTGCTTTTAAATTATATTGGCACATGCAGTGTATTATACTAGTAAGACCTATTCTTTTACAATTTATTATATATTTTTTCTACGGACTAGACAGGGTCGGAGTAAAATAATAATTTAATTTCTTTTTCAAAATTGAAAAAATCTGGTCGGTGGATCTGTAAACCATCTAATCAAATAACTATGGCGTTATTCTCTGTAGACACCTTGCCACCTGATCATATAGTGGACCAGCCCAAAGCCTCAAAATATTTTTTTAACGGCATTGTTTGTTAATAGCTGACATCCATGTGGAATCAATCAGGATGACAAAAATGGTGTGGGTGGATGTCGTATAATACCCGTATTTTTGTCCCTCGTCGGCACTCATAATCAGGGGCGTGTTCAATGACACAAGCGCTTGCAAGCAGCTTACTAAACTGGCCACGATCTCAAGACTATGAACTGTACTGAGTACAGGTGCCCGTTGCATGACGCTCTTGTAAGCTACAACTATTGTAACGTCAACGCTTTCTATTGTGGCGGGAGCCCAGTTACAACTATTGTAGCACTACAAGAGTGGCGTGCAACGACCTCCTGATTGAATGCACCCCTGGGTCCGTATGCACAGACGTAGTTTAGTTAAACCGTAGTTGTAAGTATCATAACAACAGTGGTATAACTCGTTGTTTAAACCTAGTTTAGCCTAAGCTGTGGTTGAACTACATTTGTGCATACCGATCACATCTCATCTCGTTTGGGCCGTTCGTTTTGCACATGCATATTATTCCAGAAATACCTCAAATGAATTGAATGTATTCCCAATACTAACTTTGGTCTAAATTGAGCACTTCAAATTTATTCCGAATGAGAAAAGTGACAAAATGAACAGGCCAGTTGTCATCATGACTTCTAGAATCAGTCGCCATGTAGCTGCAAGTAGACACAGGGAAAGACAACTCCTCTGCCACTAGGATACCATTTGCCAGCTGGATATGTATGAAGACACGAGCATAGTTTGAAATTCAGAGCTGCCTCGATATGGATTCTAAATTTGCCTACATGCAATTGAAAAGAATATACACACAAAAAAACAACATAACACACTTCTAATGTATTTATTTTAGTTGTACATGATTATTTCAACACACAGAAGCTAGTCTCAAGCTTGGGGGCGTAACATGGCAAGGATTGCGCAGACTGCAATACGAAACCCACAAGATGCACAACATTCAAGGTCACAGGTATTTCGCCATTTTAAGGCCATATCTGAATCCTCCAAACATTCATTAAAGACAGACAACTCTGGCTATTATGATCATCCGTTGCATGGTCCATGGTATTCATCATCCATGGTATTCCCATTCTAATAACAGGAAGTCTCATCACATGACATCCTGTTACATCACGCACTGTCACATGATCATCCTGTTGCGTGTGCCCAACCACGCAACCATGTAATTATGTCCCATAAAAAAAAACATCCCAGGAAAAATATAAATGCATTTTATAAAGTGTTTCACTCGAGCAATATCGACAATCGTACATTGGGATTTCTATGTCGCCTGTGCTGAATAATACAGATAATGTTTTATAAAAATAAAATAAATTGAGATTGTAGAATAGCACTGTAGAATAGCAATATACATGATCTAAGGATGTACCCTTTTGCATTAACAATACAATAAATCATTTCCACGTCAACAATACAGTAAATAATGTCAACGAAAAATAATAGCAGTGTCCTCCCAAGTAGCAAAAGTTTCCCTAGTAAACAAATAGTCAAATCATATAAACCCTAGCAGTCTACAATCATGGAACACACGTCGGTACACAGGCATCATTGTGACATCAATTGTTTGACGGCCTTGACGATGCACGTGGCGCTGATTCCATACTTCTCAAGGAGTTCAGCAGGCTTGCCACTGCGCGGGAGCTCCTCGACTGCTAGCTTCATCACAGAGATGTCCCTCTGTCCCGCCACAGCCGACATTACAGCTTCACCGATGCCACCTGGCGATAGTAAATTTGGAGATAAATATATGGCGTTTTGAAATTTGCGGGCGTTATTGAAATTCAACATTATTGAAAGAATCTAGAAAGCGACTCTAAACCTCAATTTATAAAAAAAAATATATATAATAAATAAATTGGACAATGGAAAATTTCATTGGAAGGGTTCAAATGGAAAATTTGCATAATGCATGTTTGGGTGAACATGTTATGTGTTTGGATGACAGACTGGATCAACTCTCACTATATAACATAATATTTATCCAACTTGTCCTCATGTATGGTAAATTCCATAATTTAAGGATCCATTTCTTGAAATTACCGAAAACCTCAATACTTTCACCGAGGTGGAAGTTTACTTGCAGCTGCCATATAGTAAAATCAACAACGATCAGTATCACTACACCATAATGCGGTTCCGGGATCCAACAATATTTCAACCCGGAACATTTTATTGCTGGAGCAATCAAATTGCTTGAAATATCCTAAATGTGTTACAATGAAGCTTGTATGTGAAAAAGGAGGTCAAATGAAAATGTTTTGAAGGGTTCCAATGGAATTTAAATAATTCTTTTTTAAATTGGTGTTGAGAACTGTCAAGATTACTGCATGGCTTTTCAGTTTATGGCAGGAGGAAACCCGCTACATCCTTAGCACTGAATGTTGCAGTAAACCTAGAAATGTATTCCGATATGGAGACTCATAGTCCACAATAGGTTACTAATATTAAAAGATAAATTTTAAAGTAGAATTTTTCGCTTATACTGAACACATTTAAAATAACATCTCAGTCCAACATAGCTGCTCATGCCTGTCAAAAGTTATCTCCCCTTTACCTTCAGGATAATGATCTTCCACGGTGATGATGCGGCCTCCCGTTTTGTGTGCACACTGGATGATGGTCTCGGCGTCCATGGGTTTGATGGTGAAGGGGTCCACGATGCAGACGTTTACGCCATTGCCAGCCAGCGTGTCTGCGGCCTTCATGGCTTCCACCAAGGTCACGCACGAGGCGACGATAGTCACACAGTCACTGCTGCTTTGACGGACAATCTGCAGAAACAGAAACTTGTTACTGGATCAAACGACTCATAGTAGCACGACTTCACACATCACGCTATCCAACATTCAGTCCTGTAGAAATGGGGCGCGAGTGATGGAGTTTAACATCGCTGCAGGAATCTTTCACCCATTTGCAATGACTATAGTAATGGCAGCCATTTCAAAATATACGAGGAAGAATGAAAACATGCGCACGACAAATATGAACATTTCCTTCCAATAGGGAATTAGAAATTTTCTTTTGACAAATAATCCGCGGCTTAAATGTGGTAGTAAACAGGTCTGCACTATACATGTACAAGGACCAACTCTCGTAATGGTTACAACGACTTCTGTAGAACAGGATATTGGACCATGGTCATCACGGAATGGGCGCTGAAACTTACCTTGGCTTTCCCGATCGCAAACGATTCCCCGTTGTCGTAGATGACCGGTACGTTGGGTCGACTGATGCGGATGAAACAAATCCCCTTGGTGTTTGCCGCTAGTTCTACGGCTCGCTCCGTGGATACGGCGTCGCTAGGGTAGAAGACGGTCGAACCGGCGACCGCTCGGAACATGGCCAGATCTTCTAGCGCCATCTGTGACGGGCCGTCCTCACCTGGAGGGGAGACAACCATGTTTAATCAATACGAGACAGCAGGGGTGTGTTCAAGCTAGAATACATGAATACAATACTTTTTCCTACATGTATTGCTCATTGAATGGCTTCGTGCATATTGCTTTTCCTACACAGCGCACGGCCTCCAGACCCGTAGTGAAAAGTATTAATACGTATTCATA
>JAVCKZ010088563.1:0-11957 GCA_034780755.1 Lepetodrilus elevatus
TCTCTCTCTCTCTCTCTCTCTCTCTCTCTCTCTCTCTCTCTCTCTCTCTCTCTCTCTCTCTCTCTCTCTCTCACTCTTTCTCCCCGCTGGCTGTCTCATGTCTCTCTAGATGTTGACAGTAGAAATATGCTATGTTTCAGATAGGGTCCTACACTTCAACAAAGAACGTGCACAAGTAACTATTTTGAGTTTAAATATATTCAAATTTATTGCATAACAGCGGGATCGTAAATTAAGGAACACTAGCTCGCCCACATCTTATTTAGATACTATAAACAAGCGCAAGGTCACATGCACGTGACGCCCAGGTCGAGGCTTGAGAAATAATATGTTGTAAACCTCCTCAAGGTGTCGCCACTTTACATCCGCAGTTGTCTGGCACATGCGCAGTAAATCACATAACCTCTCGTCAGGTCGTATCTCACGGAAAGTTGCGTGCTGAAAGCAAATGTGAATACCCAACGATGGATTTAGTTCACTTGTCTTGACGCACAGTGCAACGATAGAGCAAATTTAACACATGCTTGTATTTCTGAAAGTATACCTCACGTCTGCAGTCATTTGACCTAGAGATTTTCAAACCTGAGAAAGCATCCAATCTCCAGTAACAAAGCTGTCAATATCTCGTATCACCGGTTCATCTCACTCAAACAAAACGGACTACTCTATAGCGGAGAAACGATCCATAACTGACAATTAGAAAATGAAACAGAATCCGTTATTGTAGAGTCATGAAAACCTACGGTGCTCCAAAGGTCTGCAAGATTAATATTTCGTTTCCGGTCTTCGTCTTTGGATACAAATTCATGTTTTTAGGAGCCAATATAAAGAACAAGCCCGCTCAAAAACATGGATAATCAAACGTTAACAGTACTACTAAGAAGGCTCGTGAAATACAACCTTTTCCAAGTCATGAAATCTGAATTCCTTTGAGCTTTCTCTTCAATTATGGCTGGATGATTTCTTTTCGCTTACGAAGTTCTTTTAGCTTCCTGATTCAGGGGTCAGTTATTTACTGTCTGTGGCATCAACTGGTATTTTAATTATGCATCGATACAGCCAGACAAATGTTACTGACCGTCATTTTGAGAAGTGTAGCCACGACCAAAGTAATATTTAATTATTGTATTATTTTATAAAATTATTTTATTTAAATCCACGTCATCACAAACATTATTTGGATAATGCATTATAACAGTATTCTAACAAATAAGTAACATTATAGTTTTAGCAGTATAAAATAAGTTGAAGACACTTTCATCCAAGCGTCACTCGGATGCAATTTTGAATAACTAAATAATTAAATTGAAATCTATAGTGACAATTTAGTAAATTCCTATATTATCTAATTAAAGTATACATTATAAAATACATAAATACAAATGATAAATAAATAAAATAAATAATTAATGGCAGTACTATATTTAATATTATCGCGAAAAATTACACTTTCTGCACTGACACTGCACGCAAATAACCATTGTACAGAACGAGAATGATTAATATTCAGAAAGTGAGTTAGTCTCTCGGTTCCACACATTCAAAGCTGTCTAATTCGGTTAATATTAGGCGTATACTGTATACTATGTATTTGCTATGATACCAGTACATGTCATTTACCAATAATTATGCTTTTCCCTTCAGTTTCCCCGTATGCGTACTTACTAAACGCTGCCGTTGACATCATGTTTAGTAAACATGCATACTGCATATACATGTTCTAGACTCATCTTGCCTAATTATACATCCCACATGCTCGAAAGGTGATTATTAGCAGCATGTTTATATTCACGTATGTGTTAACAGTTATGAAGAGTGTACTAAGATATAATGCTTTGTTGTAATAGACGTGCGAAACAGATTATACATCATGAGAGGATATATCCTACTATGTATACTATATCTACTGACAGTTTATTGTGCACATGCTGTAGAGATACGCGGACACATCTGCACATGTCGTTGGATTAATATTGTGCATATGGCAGCATTTAGATTGATATTTGATGCGTGTGCTCAAAACATTGGCTTAATATATTGCTATGGCACTGTACTGTTCTCAAGCTGTTAAAACCATGCAGTGCTCCAAGCAGGACTGAATGACTTCTCGCAGGTTTACTGCAACATTCTGCGCTGCGGATGCTGCGGATTTTCTCCTGCCCTATACGTGAAAGAAATATTGAAAGCGGCTCTAAATCCCAATTTAAGAACTAAAATAAAGTAAAATAACAAATGCTTTTGATCCTTTGCCCTGTCGTCAATGATAATATACACGTGAGAGCAGACACCCCTCAATACCTATTATACGAGAGCTTGGATACTACAAGGTTGTGTGTTTTCTCCCGTATTATTTACGTCGCTTTCCAAGAACTCATCAATTTTAATTAGTCGTCGTGAAATATCTATTCTGAAATTACTCTTATTTTATGGACGCTTAAAATTTCATTGAATCGCTTCAATTCAAATGAGGAATTTGCGATGCCATGCTACCAGTATTAAACTTGAATAGACACATTTGAAAGGTCTTGCTTCACATGTAAGTGGAACTCTTGTTCATCACAGTCTCGAAGCTAATTGATATGCGTGTAAGCTCTTAGTTATCAGGTAGACACGAGACTTCCTTAGAAATAGGACACGAGACTTCCTTAGAAATAGAATACAATATGAACGCTTGTGTGCTACAAGGTTGTGCGATTTCCCCTGTCTCATCGCATGGTCCTGAAACTAATTAGCATGCTTGTAGACTCTTCATAAGTTAGGTAGACAAGCGACTTTCTTAGAAATAGAATACAGTATACAGTTGCAGACATCACCCCTCAATACCTACTATACGAGAGCTTGGATACTACAAGGTTGTATGCTTTCTCCCGTATTATTTACGTCGCTTACCATGCAAGAACTCAAAGCTTCTCAATGTGTACGGTTTGCCGATGAAGCTTCTATGGTGTCACTCATAAGACACTCTGGGCTGTGGTATATCATAGTAAAGCTTCAGGATTTGTCGATTGGTGTGCGTCTTTGCAACACACATTTCACTACTTATGTTCCAAAGCTCAAACTCATTGAAGAACAGCTAGGTTATTATCAACGAAGCGAGACTTTACATTCTTATGCAATGCTTGTTTCCGGCTGCACTGATCGACTGCACTGTTAGCTAGAAAATCAACGTATTTACTAACGTATTGTAGTCGATGCTGGCTAGTTTGAATTCTAAACAGATATAGCCTTTATATAACATCTAACAACATGCAATCAAATATCAAATATCAAATTTGACAGTCTCATACAATTCTAAATAAAACCTCCTATTCACCTATTTTTCATCATGAATGTAAATTCCTTCTTGTCGTCGTTCACACTGCCAAGTTAAAAACATAATAGTATAGGGTCAACAGTATTTGATTTCTACCAATAACGACGCTTTAACAACTACATTTTGGATTATATATATGATATCATGCCTATTAATTTTCCTTCATCTGTGAACGTGTTTTTGTTATGTTAATGATTTGGTATTAAACATTTGTATTTTTTAAATGAATGAGGATTAGTATTCTAGCTGTACAGCGTATTTTTATACAGCTTCTCGATATGTGTGATATGGTATTATTGTGTTCATATTTCTTCAAATGTTTGTATGTTAGGTTTGCATAGAAATAGACAACAGAATCCTGATTTAAAATACAATACATTAAATATTAATCAGTTATGGTAAACAAATGACATTTAGTTTATATTAAATAAATCCATAAATGTCATCGAAATGGCATATATTAATGCGAGTACCTATGACATTACATTTATCTTGTAGTAATGTGTGTACATAATATTGAAGGAATTTGCTTCAAATTTCAAGTTTTGTCAATATTTAATTAATCATCGTTGTCAGTATTCACCGCGCTGTGATATTTAATCATAACCTAAATATGCTATCGTCGTGGTGGGTGAATAGTTCCGTATAGGATGTTCCACAACAAATAACTCATTACTCCAGAATTGAAAACTATAGTATATAATCATATGGGAATGAAAGAATGTCTTTATTGTAGTGAGTACAGGATGTTCAATATACGTACTCACTAATTAAAAAGTTAATATTTATCCTTTAACCCTCTCCCTGCTGAAGGCAACCGGAGATGCCATAACGAGCAGCAACTCTGCCTAATCCAGCATTGAGAGGGTTAATGCAGAGAATTATCCTATATTAAACAACAATAATGGGTACGATCTTATGTACACTCTACTAGTATTTAGTTATTTCACAATAGCGACACGTACTAGTAATTCAAAACGTAGAATGTGTATAACGTGTGGGCGCTGCATGTACGTATAATAGGCCTACACAACGCCGTCTGGATTAATTGCTTTATTATTTTTATTAAGAATTAATTACAAAACCAGCCTTGAAATCGGACAAAAGGGCAGATAACTCAAAGCTGAAATGGCCCTGTGCTATCGGACAATGCAACACTTTTCGACTTCAAAGTGTTTTAACGCCTCATGTAATATTACCTTAATGTTGGTGGTGAGTTATGCCTGGTTGAGAAATGTCGGTTAATTTATAAAACATAAAGCAATTAAACAAAACTAATGTTTTATGGTTGGACTTTAATGTGGTTATGTCGTCACCCATTAGTTTCAGATGCTGACTAAACTAACAGTTCACAGACCCGCTGAATTAATATTTACTTATATTCTTTGCTTGATGATAGTAATTATAAATAATGGCCAACATTATTGTTTTCCTATGAAGATTAAGGATTTCTTTTGCACATTAAAATAGATTTATCATTTAAATACAAGTTTATTATGGAATGTCAGAATGGTAAGAAAATAATACTTGCATAATACATATTATGCTAGGTAAGAATATATTGATTTCGGGACGGAATTGTTTCAAGGTATATAATGAAAGCATTTTAATAATCTGGAGCTTTCGTTTTGTGTGGTCAATAATATGAAGTGTGACGTTGAGTTTACTTGTAAAAAAAACCTTTATATAATGTTCTACCTTTTCTAGATCACAATGTCTTACTATATATTCACAATCTTTATCTTAATTCTCTCTATCTTTATCTTCCTTCTATATATTTCTCTATATTCTATATTTCGCTTCATCTTCTCTGTCTCTTCAATTACGGTTTCTTTCTTCATTCTCTCTAGTTGTCTCTTCCTTCTCTATATTTCTATTCATTCTCTCCATTATCTATATCTCTTTCTTCATTCTCTCTATATTTCCCTTCATTATCTTTATCTCTATTATTCACACACACGCGCACAACTGCATGTGCGCGCGCACACACACACACACACACACACACACACACACACACACACACACACACACACACATCAGTTGTCTTTTACGCCAGCTCTCTATACATACCCCAGCCTTGATGAAGATAGACATATTTCGGGCACTATGTTAATACAACTAACTCGATACACCCGTAACGTAAACTAAGAAAATTGTCTGTGTACTTTATCTGATATATTGAGGGTACTTAATACATATCACGGTGTAACTATAGATCGGGTTTCCTTACATTGGGAATGTCCAGACCAAACCTTTATTAACCATGACAGAACTGTGTCATGGGTTCAACAGTATCGTATTATCATACCTGAAGATTCTAGTAATTCTCAAGCGAAAGCAATTATTAGTTCGTGTGTCAGAGGCATCAGAATGTAGCATCTAGGCATGGATGAACAAGCACACACGTTTTGCATAGTAGGTGTCGCTATCATCGGAGGTTTATTTTCCGGAAAATGGTAACCCTCTAACTGGAAATCGTGTTTGTAACTGGTAACAAAACCAAATGTAAAGCTCCTGATGCTAGGGGAAATGTCGCTCGGAGTGTATCAGAGGTGTTAGAGATCCCGAAGAGATGTTCGCATTGTGGGGTGAGAAGCCAGAGCAACCGTGTTACAGTAAGAACCGCAAACCCCGGCTGATACTGACAAACAATGTAGCCTACTTCAGAACAGCCATCACCTATTGTGAATTCACGCTCCTGAGAAACTACCCGACACATTAATTAAATACCCAGCCCCGAGATAATGTATGTGTTCATAAGGAGAATTAATATAACCCTAACCCTGATAATATGTCTATGCTAGAGCCGACTGCTCCCATTCTTTACATCGTGAAAATTACATTAAAAACAAATGTAGTGAAAACGGGAACTTTTCGAATATTTTACTCCTCTTCATTCACTTCGTAAACAAAAAAATAACTTCTATTCTGTGTGATTTTACGTCTCCTCTGACAGTTGCTGATTAGAAATGTTTGTGAATGAAGAATTTAGCCAATAATTAATCTTTATATTACACATCACCATGATCACATCACATGCTGATGGGGCAATAGGAAATCAACAAACATTTCAAACAAAATATATCAATATTTAACCTTTATTGAAGCATTCTGTTTTGACTAATTCTACAGATTACCAGTATATACATTTTGCATTAACCAGCTGTTAACAATCATATAGACGTTATAAAAATATATATATTCTTAACACATGACTTTGCATGAACTAAACAACGATTAAAAGTTTTAAGTGCAACACTCATTTCATCTACTGGGTATTGAATTGAATAGTTACAACATAAGATTACAACTGGTCAAAAATATATCACTTTATGGTATGTATCTAGGGAATGTAATACGGTAGATATTAACAGCTATATCGCATTCCTGAGACTATTTCAATACTATGTATTCAGTTGAAAAACTGGCTCAAAAAACATCCATTATCAGGCAAGACACTCCACAAAATCAAGACAAAATAGTCACGAAAATCTAGATCAATATTGAAGGCAGCAGACATTTTGCTTCTCTAAATAAACAAATTTGCATATGCTTACATAAGCCATCACAAATTGCAAACCCAGTTTGAAATACTAGCATTGCAGAGAACAACATACGGTATATGAAGTAATACTATTCCACCTTTCTACTTTAGTTTTTTTCCTAAATAACAAGACGACAAATGTAAACACTGCCACTGCATGGAGACCATTCCGTTAATGAATATCCAATGACAAATTTCTTGACAGTTGGGCCTCTAATTGGAAGTGCATCGATTCATTGTGTGATGGATCTACCCAGAACAGTAATTAACCCTCTCCCTGCTGGAGGCAACCGGAGATGCCCTAAAGAACATTGCCTGTGCCTAATCCAGCAGAGAGAGGGTTAAACTAGTCTTTCTGCCCCTCTCCTCTGATAGCATACATAGGAACTGGATGAGAAATCATATCACCGACTTTCATTAACACGTCAACAACAAAAAATAAAACATACCAGGAAATTGGAAGGTTGAAAATTATACAAGGCACATCTTTGTGTTGATTAGTCGTTAACCAATGAGAGGAGATTCTAACCTGCGTGCATAGAAATATGAGACAGGGCCTAATGTACCTTGGCACTACATGTAACTACATTTGGAAATCAAAATCAAAATGCATGATTATGTATGCAAATGAAATACACATACTAAGTATAAAATTCAAACAGAATATTCATTCTGGTAATATAGAAGGTTACCGGGTACTCAAGAAACATGTTGGTCAACAACATTTCTCGTAATACAGCAGATAGCTACAATACTTTTCGTGATAAATTTCTTATATAATTATTACAAAATACACATTATAAAATGCATTAAACAATAGGTTATGATAAATAGCTAATATGCAACCCCAAAAATATACTGTACATAAAATTTGAAAGTGTTCCTCTTCCAGAAAAGGAGATAATACCATATGGAGGACAAAATACTACCGGAACTAGTATTTGGATGCATACTTTCTCACATACGCTCATTGCAGATCTCTGATTCTGCTACACTGTCCACAAAATATTCCTAAATAATACACACATAATATACTAAATAATATTACATACAATATATACATGATATAATACTAGTACAAAATCTCTTTCTTTGCGCGCGTGCACACACACACCCACATACACACACAGTATTCACATTCTCTTCTGGGAGATTTTGGCAAAGAATCCATTTCCATAGGATAGATTAACTCTTTCCCTGCTCTTTAGGACAACTCCAGTTGCCTTCAGCATGGAGAGGGTTAAATGAACAATACCCATGGAAGACATAAATCTATCTAATAAAGTAATAATATATACCAAAATACTATTTCCCTTGTTCACCATAAGAAAAAGAAATAATAATACATGTAGTAATCAAATCATAGTGTAAATAAAATTATTAATATTGCCATGCTCTCCCAGTATATTTTGGCAAGGTTCATGCATGTACCATAGCATTTTCTCCAATATATTTATCATGAACAATGGGAGATAACCAACAAAATAAGTCTATATCCTAGATGCATATCGTAATTATCACACTATACTAGATCAGATAACCAAAAAAATAAGTCTTATAGATATCCTAGATGCATATCGTAATTCTCACACTGATTGAAACAGTCCCTGAGGAGATATGCCAAAAATGTCCTTGACACTTGTCACTTCATAAACAATACTGCAATGGCTACTACTATGGTACTTTGGATCAAACAAAAAACCCAACTAACTGTGTACGCTTTACAATCCCTGAACTGTACGCCTTACACTCCCCCTGAACATGATTGTAAAGGTAGACACTCCCAGTCAGCCCCCAAGCATTGACAATTACACCACAACCAAAGAAGGAACACAAAAATATACCTTAATTAGTGTATTAATTATTTTCCGTAACTTAATTAAAACACCCACATTTGTCATTTAAGATGGTCCAACTTACAAACCCAATCAGTCGACAGGAAATACAAAAAGAATTGTTTTTCTGAACAATGACAAATATGAGGGTTGCTATGGTTGCAAGTGTCATAACTAGAAGCTTTTTATGTTATTTGAACTTGCACACAGCCGAAAATACAAACTAATGAGGCAAGTAACACCTGATCGTCTGTAATGAAGTACAGGGTGGCCTAGTACAAGGAATACACCAAATAGAAATACTCACATCTTACACTTACAGTCTTATCTCGTATCAGAACAAAATTATATGCAATAAATAAATAGATGTGACTAAAACAGAATTCACAAAAAAACTTTGTTTAAATATTCAAAATGCTTTTAACCTCCCTGCTGAATTGTTCCATAGTGTTTTGGGCATATATATAGTACAGTAGACCTTGCATATAACAGACTCATTGGGACCGGCTATTTCTGTCCCGTTATATGCGAAGTCCGTTATACGCATATACCGCAATTAGCATTAGGCGGGACCTGGGACTTCAGATTCAGTCCGTTATATGCGAGTGTCCGGTTTATCCGAGGCTGGTATATCCGAGGTCTACTGTATGTTTAAAAAAATAATAATAATTAGGCTTTAGAGACGCTTTCAAGATTATTTCGCTTATTTAACGGATTGTCAGTTTCGGGTAATATGAAATTCGTATTATCCATGGCGCTGAATGTTGCATTAAAACTGCGAACACTGACTTATACTGAGACCAAAGACTATTGTGAAGTCAGAGAGGAAACGTTCGTGAACATTGATGACGGGCTTCAGGGGTCTTTGGCTCCGAAGTCCAACGTTCTACCACTGCGCTAATTATTTAGAAGAATAATACAACAATAAAACAATTATCATCATCAATTCATTCATCGTATTGTATTTTAAAGCTGCTACCAATGTCGATGATAAAAACCCATAAATACAGTAGACATAATATGGCCACGTTAACTGTAGGTGTATACATGTATGTACATTATGAAACAAGTTAAGCCGGAACGTATATATATCCTTGTATACTGTAATGTGTATACTAGGATGCTTTATACACCAATTTATTCATTCAACCACAACAGTTTATTGGATACTATTTCTACAATACAATGCCACCTTACCACAATAGTCGGTGAAGCCTGCATCAAGTGTGCCATTAACACTAATGGCGATTTGTCAAGGTCAACACGACGACTTCAAAGTTGTTACTGGAATTCGCACTGTGATTATCTCCTTGTAACCACAAATATAAATACTTTAGAATAATAAACAGGGGAAATAAAGTTCTTTAAATAAACAAAATCTGTATTACACAGGTTAAGAAATAATAGTATGTATATGATCATGATACAACATTATAGTCCATAATATAGATTCTAATCATAAAAACATAGAAAACATTTCTGTTGCAATTTGTGGTGGGTTACCCCCCTTTTTGGGGCTAGATTGACTGGACTATTAGTATAGTACCATTATAAAGTTGAGTGGGTATATTTCCAAATTGCATTAGTCATTCATTATTTCAGGTATAATAATGCAGAAATTATTTTCTATAGAAGCGACATCGAAGCCTGGTTGGATTTTGTATAGTGTCAATTAAGCCTTCTGTTTCGACAATAAAACCAAATGCTTTTACCTTTGAATTACTAATAAGCATCTTATCCTTTCCTAATTTTCTTTCGCTGTTGATGATTAAGGTAGGGTGAGGAGTTTGGGTTTAAGGATGTTCGAAATATACTAATGCAGGAAACGCCTTAACAAATATTGACGTAGCATATCGGTAGTGACACAATAAGTGGTCATTTTCTAAACAATTAAACACAGTCTCAGCTGTTACAATGATCGTTTTCTCATTCGGAATCAATCAGAATGTAGTAAATCTGTTAATCAAGGGGTAATCCTTGCTTCGCAACACGTTAAGCCTTGTTCAAAGTGGACCCATTTACCACGGGGTAATGTAAACCCGAAATCCTAAACGTAAACACAACCGTACCTCGTGGCCGAGTTTGCACCTCCCAATTAACTAATTATGTCACCGGGGTTTGAGTGACAACAGTTAGTCCTAATGGTCAACATACAATGGTCACGTGGTATTCCAAAGCCAGTCAAAACAAAAGCACGTGGCACGGGCTAAATAACCACGTGAAGCCGAACCGTCAACATTGATTCTTGAGTGACAGAACAGTTGTGAAAGTGACATCTCTTGTCAAAGTGTTGACAGTTGAGAGCGTGTATATAACAGTTTCTGGGTTGCACATGTGTTTCATTTGAGTATTGAACAGTAAACCGGATAACATCATTCTGAACATACAGTCGTGTTTCGTACTTACTATAGTATATCATTGGAATTTAATTCATACTTCTTTCCGGAAAATATCGATATGCTCCGACAGGAATCTCATACATGCTTATTGGAGTCTGATAGCCTGGATTACTCGTGTCAAGAGATGGAATTTCAAGGTATGTCATTTCTATATTTCATATAGTATTTAAAAATGATATCCATTATTTGAAGAATACTGTATGTTATTATCCTATGCATATTTTCAAGTACATGTATAAATATGGATATGTGGTTTAGTGATACCATTTATATCAAGGAATGACTCCATGAATGCAATTGTGGTTTTGTATTGTAGTAGTAGTCCTACTGTCTGCATTTTATAATTTCAATCACAAGTTTTTTCTATATGTTAGAAAGGCAAATACATGTTTGTAAATCCACACTGTGCGTTTAATATTAGTATTGGTTGTTTTGCATGTAGTATATTTCTTCCCACCATAAAACACATCGCCGCAAAATACACTAAAATAATATGTGTAAAACAGCCTATTAAAAACACATCAAGATATACCTCTCAGCCTTTTTCTTCAACATGATAATGTATTAATTTGCCGTAACCATTATTGACAGACACTAGGGAACGGGTCGTGTTGTGTTTTATACTTTTAACAACGGTTATTCAATAAATTGCAGATTCGAACTTTTATTTTTAATTGTATTTTAATTTAGGATTGGATCATACTTGATATCGATGCATTTCATGACTGCAAGATTACATAAGCATACATTTTATTATTTTTTCTATGTATATATTTCTACAATAACAAAGCATAAAGGTACGGCCAAACCTATTGCGGGAAACGCAGCGGTTCACGTTGCGTTTTACACGCACAGATCACTTC
>JAVCKZ010088574.1:0-11956 GCA_034780755.1 Lepetodrilus elevatus
ACACACACACACACACACACACACACACACACACACACACACACACACACACACACACACACACACACACATACACGAACGAACGCGCGCGCGCACACAAACACACACACACACGTACACACATGCTTATTAGTAGTACATGTCGGTACTTTTAGTAGGCATACTGATATTATTGTTGTTGTCATTCTTCTTCTTCTTTTTCTTCTTCTCCTCCTCCACCTTCTTATTATTATTACTATTAACATTATCACCACCAACAACAACAGCAGGAGAACATTCCATGATATATACGTCAATTATTTCTATTGCAAACTACGCTAGAAATTACCACTCCATTTTGCACGCGCAGGGTCTATAAAAAATTGAGAAGAACGTCAAAAGCCTGTAAGTTGACTGAATAATGGCTGCGCTGAGATCGTTAGCTGATTGTCACGTCGGTAATATGGGCATATCACGCGCGCCCTACGTTGACAGACCGTGGTGACACTTTCTCTTATTGTTCTTCGCGTGCAGAGACAGAGTTTGGACAATCTTTGCGGTGGACGTAACTCTACTGAGCTGCCATGTATAGACCTACCGTCGTGTGTACGGCTTCACTCCTCAACGACTCCGCCCAACATAAAGCAGAGACAAATTTCCTGAAACCATAGAGGTCAAGGTCATGAAATGTGAAGGTCGTTCGCTGTCCCGATGGCCGAAAACGGTACTGGGAACTTTATATTTTTCATCGAGATAGGACAAATTAACTTGGCCAGTGAACTAATTTGTTGTACACGTGTTCTCGTAAAAGTTTAAAGAGCGTGAAAATATAATTGTATGCCTCATACATTAATTTGGAAAGAGACATTGATCTGTTACATCTGTTGAGGGTTCAGTTCAAAGTTGAGTTAAGGATATATCGAATTTTATATGAATAAAATAAATTCGCACTTTTAATAGAATGCAACAAGAACTTAAACGCCCGAAGAACAATTTCTAGCTGGGCCCCGTTGCTCAGAAATATTGTAGCTACAGAAATATTCTAACGTCAACGCTTTCTATTGTGGCGGGAGCCCAGTTACAACTATTGTAGTATAGCCCCTGGTGCCGTATTCACGAAAGGGTTTAGGTCAGTTTTTGAAGACCAACTGACTTAAACCATTTCGTGAATACGGCCCATGGTCCCTAAAATTTGACTTACAATCATTTGTAGCTACAAGAGATCTGAGCAACGGAACCCTGATTTCAAATTATGGGAACAGCCAATCGGCGCAGTCTATTTCAGCAAAACATGTCTGTTTCTTAATACTGGTCTACTTGGTACCGCTTTTCCTTCGTACGAGAAAATACATGATTAATTCATCACTCTGTATTCGAAAGGAAATAACGGATCCGTTGATAGCTGCCAATCACTATGACTAACGTCATTACAATCTGTCAATCATTAGTGTTGAGCAACAATCAACTGGTCTATTCATCGCTGATTACCAAGGGAGGTTCTGACCACGTTAACAGTTGAGCGTTATCTTAAGTTGGTCTGGGAGTGATTTACCTCGTCGTTAATTAACTAACAGGAACATAGGGACCTAGTCATTGCCATAATAGTAATAGGGGTTGAGTACCAACTACGGAGGGTCCACACCCTATGAAAGTACCAGTATTTATGACGATAACACACTCCTGGGCCGGTATTCATAAAATGTATATATTTGGTCTTCAAAACTGACTTAAGCCCTTTTATGAATACCTGCCTTGAACTTCAGATCGTAAATTGAAAAGGGTCGTTGGATTATTATTCATAAAGAAGATGGAACGTGTACATTATGTAACGGTATGATGCACTCTGTTTTCTGTATTGTGAAATATGGTTAAAGATGCAAAATCATACTTGCACGCAATTATGTGTATTTTAAAGATATTTTTGTATTTTTCAAAATAATATTTGTACCTAATAACAACAATATACTAGTATACAACTTCTTCATTAACTATATGCAGGTTTATCGCCATGATAATATACTACTCAAAATAAGAAACGCAACACTTTAATTTTTGGTGGTACGACTACATCTTTATATTTAACATAAAATAACATGTATGAGAATAAAACTTCCAAGTGGCTGGTGTTTAAACATTATCATGCACCAGGTTTTCGGAGACTAAGATTGAATTTGAACCTGGTAACATCAGTATGGGTCTCGAAACAAAGCCATACTTTACACATGAAATTAATATTATAATTCCATCTGAGGCAGATACTGTATGAAAATCACAGCAAAAATATTTATGCGTCCTCTTCCAGGATCCTCACAGGATCAGACAGGATCCTGGCAGGACATTTTCACCTTAGGTGAAATTTTTACATGCATGTACACAGAACGTATACACAATTAAGTACTACATCGGATGTTCGTACCTGAACAGCATATTGCTTTGAACCTAATGAACTCTGTGGGGGATATGATATCTGAAGATGACATTAGTTCTACCAGATACATCTTGCGGTGTTTGGGTTCAAGAAGTGGGTGGGACCAAGACGACTCCCAACCATCTCAACCGCTGTGGTCTTCGACGTTGTTCCAAGACACCACACCATGAGACGGCATCCGCCAAATTTCAATTACGCGTTCAGGGGGGTTCATCTCAAAGGTACTCCCCCTACCACACCAGCAAATAGTATGCTTATGAACGACGAACCAAGGAAATTGAGGGCAAGTATGTTGAATAAGGGACACCATTGATGCCACACGAGTTGCAAGAGCAGAAGATTTGGTTTAGTGAAGACATACGTCTTTCCCATCAAATGTTGATAGCCACTCGGCAAACGGGGTAACTGGGTGCGGTAAAACAAGAGGGGGTAGGGGTGGGGGGTAAGGTCGCAAATCTAACGAGATACCACAGCAGGGCTTCGTCTTTAAGAACATTCAACAAGAGACTGTAGCGGGTTAAAGACTTTGACAAAAATTGAACGTGCATCATGCCTAGAGTTTGCCAATAAATCATCGTCCTTAAGAACCAGACTTACGGTGCAACATGCTTTGACATAATGGCGAGCCGTACGGTTTCTTTAAAGTTGAAGTCCAGAATCTTAATTTCTTTTCAAATGTAAAATCTAGTGCGTTGGAATGAAATGTAGGACTATTAAATCGAAACCTTGAACGCAAAAGTGTTTTACGGTTGTATCAAGATAAGATTCATTATCTTTTATGGGAACAATTCTGGTTTTATCAAGATGATTATTATTTTTGTTACTTGCACTCGTCCGTCGCCTAATGCTATCGTTTGTAATATTATTATGTTTCCAGTATACGCTTAAGTATGTCCTTTAATATGTTTATTGCTTATTATGAACTTCACATAAAGTAAGTTATAGCAACTCAATGTAGCAGTGGGAATTGAGATGTTCACACGGACAGTCATAATAACTATTTCTCATTTTATATTACTATTAAAATTAAATTAAGTTAAACCTGATCGCTGATTAACGCACTTGCAGTACTAATGTACTAATGTATCAATGTCTTTAAACCTCGAGAATTTTGAAAGATTAATTCCTAGTATAATGTACGAAATTTAGGATGAAATCTAAGGAATACGTTCAATTAGACACAAATTGTTCGATTACCCTCACATGAATCAGAGATTAACTCAAATGTATCTGCTTGCTACACGCGAGACAATGTAATGACCGGTGATGGCAGATTATTGATTCTCTTACTTCGGTATTTCTTTCGTTATTTTTTTAATGTGCATATTACATCACGATGACCAAATTAAACTAAAAATAATAATAACTTAAAACAAACGAAAATGTAAATTATAATTGATATATTGATTTGCAGAAGACCCATCTCGCCTATTTTCATATGTATATGCAGTGATATATGTAATGCAAATATAAAGAAAGTATATTTTATTTTGTTAATACATTTGTTAGGAAAGTTGCATTGATATGTTGTTAAGTTGAACATTAATAATACTAATACTAATAATAACAATAAAACAAATTAAAAAAAGAGAGAAGTAAATCATACTAGTAATTGAAATAATATTTTAAACGAGCATACTGAATGTTAGCCAACCAATGAAACAGTCAACAGTTCAACCAATGAGTCACTTATTTCAATGGTATACTAGTATATGGTACGTATGATGAAACTTACTACCAGTTTCTACTCTTACATTGACGATGTAGGGATGGAATAAATACTGACATATAAACAATATTTCAGGGGGGAAATAAGAAGCATACAGGTATTCTTTTAACTCTCTCCATGCTGAAGGCAACCGGATATGCCCTAAAGAGCTGTGTATGTCCCTAATTCAGCAGGAAGAGGGTTAACTATATATTCGTATCCCCTCAAATACTAACAGTTGAAGAAACACTATGCACATTGTAAGTTTACTGTTTTGCTGAATATAATAACTACGATTATTATTTGTATGGTGCCGATTGTTACATCTGTCTATGGAGTACAAATCTACGGCCAGGCGACAGTGGGCGACATTAATTTGGACTTGCCCTGTGACATCTGACAAACTTTCCCCAAAAGAAAAAAACAACAAACAAGGAAATTCGATACAACTACTGTTAATGAAATTTGCAGCGTCTCGTCTTTCGACAATAAAAGCTAACAGTCGGGCATGTCCCAACGAATTACAGCATTTTAATAGAGAGACATGTAACTACAGAGAAGGCTTATGCGTAAGGATATCTTTACTGCAGAACACCCGGAACCACAATCACTCCCATATCCCTTCGGAATAGAAAATAGTCCCTTTTTCAAACTCATTAAGATATTAAATGCTTGGATTGTGGGCATTGGTTTTATATTTCTTCCCGGAGGGATCTCTGCGTAGGTCCTTGAGACCAGCGTGCTATCCAGCTTGGGTTTTTGTTGTTTATCCTCTAATTTTAGGTTGTCAGTACCAATTTTCGCGAAATTTATGAGCCCCTATGACCCTGCACCAGTAAGTCTCGTACTACCGACATATGTCCTAAATTGATTTCGCAGAATAAGCGAGCAAAAAGATTATTCTCAGACCAACCTGCGAGGCGTGCTTGTAACGTAAGTTAATGATCTGCAGTGAGCGAGGAGCGAGTTGGAGGAAGTCTCCATCCCTATACAGATGGCGGTATGAAACGTCCCGGCAATAAGATGGGCGGGGCTTGTCGGCCCGTATCAGTGTCGAGCTATGAATGCCTAATTTTGATTACAACCTAGTCCCCGTTTGGAGACGTTGTCAATCGGTGTGCATGTAACATGCAGGGAAATTATCCAAGTACGACCAACTGTATATTATCGCCAAGAAATTAGCGGTAGAATTATGCTGGTTTTTCTTGTTGTCCTGTCTTCGGATGACAATGTTAGTGCCCCTGAGCTTCTCTGGCTCCGAGACGTTAAAATTGTGACGAATTCGTCTTATGCATGACATTCTATTCCATATCGAATATTTCACATTTTTCTTTATGTTTATCTTTGTCTTCTTTTCGTTAAAGTTACGTGCAGGATACGTTTACTTGACACCCAACTACCCACAATTTAATTTAAAATATATATTTTGCGTTGTCAAAATTTTTTTGTGATCGAGCTTATAATTACGTGCGAAGTTGGTGTCGTTATCATTGCAACCCTATTTATCAGTTAAGGTGATACACATACACGGAAAATTGTTCTATCGTTTGTATAGCGTCCATTGTTCAGCGAACACAGATTTCAATGTCACCACACAATGGCAGTAGACACGTGGAGTCCGTGGCCTCGGTTCTCTCCCCGTTTGCCAGACAACCGACATTAGTAATTACTAGTTTCCCCAGAACTATATGTCAGACTCGGCTTATTCACTTCTGCACAAAATCGCTACTCTGAAACTCTATCCGCGATCCTAATCACACTTTTTGACAATACCGGTTGAAGGAAATCTCGCGAGATGGTCGTCTGGACGCGCCCTCTCGTGGCGAGAGTGGTCGAGGGATCGTCTAAGTAATTGAATTAGAGTGTTTGCGGCGAGGTGGCTGCATGGTCGTCTTTGAAGGGACGCGATCGCTCGGAAATTGAAAATCCGCACTGGTGTGTCCAAAACACGAAATGGTCATTGGGTTGGGCTCCAGGAACACGAAATTCACAAAAAGCGGATTCAGAGAGATCTAGCGTGCAAAAATACCTCCCAATAGGAGATGAAAAATAAAATTACGATTTCCTGGAACAAAACCACATCATTCCTGACAATGCAGTTTGTTTAATCGAAGCGCAGATTCGATTTGTTCCATATCGCCCGGGGACCTGTGCTTTCGTTCGGAATCAATATACGGTATTACCCCAAATTCCCACAAATTACAAGGGTTTGGCGAACAGAATTCCTCAGCGAGGGTCCATACATCTCAAGTTACCCCATTTGTTTTTATTTCCCTAACGTTGAATGAACCTTCCTCGTCTTCTGGGAACGGCCAAGTCAGACCCGAGCCGAGCCAGTGCCAGAGACAGGTCTCTTGTTGTTTTCCGCCCAAACAGCGGGGAAAATCCCCCACATCTTAGACAAACATTGATGGGAATCACCCAGATCAAGAACCGATGAAGGAAATCTCCACCCCGCCTGTCTGTGACGGACACGGCTAATTAGTGGCGTTGTTGTAGTTGTAAAGGAGTAGTGCCTGTAAGTAGACTCGTGCTCGCACCTGCTAAGGCCGATCGCTGAATCATTCTAGCCGATCACATGTCGATTACACGGAGAGATGTCTGGTCCATGGTCTGCATGTTTCACGAAGGGTCGTATTGGAAAAATGTCTGGTCCATGGTCTGTACATTTCACGAAGGGTCGTACTTGAGAGATGTCTGGTCGGTCCATGGTCTGCGCATTTCACGAAGAGGTACTGGAGAGATGTCTGGTTCATGGTCGACACATTTCACAAAGAGTTGTACTTGAGAGATGTCTGGTCCATGGTCGACATATTTCACGAAGGGTAGTACTTGAGAGATGTCTGGTCCATGGTCGACATATTTCACAAAGGGTCGTATTGGAGAGATGTCTGGTCCATAGTCTGCACGTTCTACGAAGGGTCGTACTTGAGAAATGTCTGGTCCATGGTCGACACATTTCACCAAGGGTCGTATTGGAGACATGTCTGGTCCATGGTCTGCACATTTCTCGAAGGGTCGTACTGGAAATATGTCTGGTCCATTGGCGACGCATTTCAGAAAGGGTCGTATTGGTAGTCTGGGAATAAATCTTAATTTCTGTCTATATAGTAACAGTAAGCCATGGCGTAAGTCCTAGGTTAAGCCACGACTGCAGTACGACATGTACATGTAACGCAGGCTTCTGGGTAGTCCGTGGGAGAGACATTATGCGATTTTATCAGGAATTGTTCCGTTGTGCAAGTTGTGTATGTATATTAATAGTATTGTTTCTCGAAGCTCTCATAGCCACTGTAAGACCATAGGGCTCTCGTAAGTGTACACATATAAGAGAGCGTTACGAGAGCCCTAATGGTCTCGTATAGTAGATATGATAGCTTCGAAAAACGATGCCCGGCATAATAGTCGTACTCATATGATGAAACATATGCTACAGTTTAAATGTCGTTAAAAATTAAATATTAAATACTATGCTTTAAATGGCACGTATGGTTTTAAACTTTTTTTTTTTAGAAGTGTTTATTAAACTTCTCTCTTAGATCTAAATGGTGTCGTCGTGAATTGGAGGGCTTCATGAAAGTACATAGCTTAAATATAAATTATATTGATTGATATAATATTTATATGAAAGGAGCCGCTGAAATTCTTTATCCTCGTGTTCTCCGGGTAGTCTAGACTTGCTTATCTGCACTGGAGTGATAATTTGAATAGGAGTATTTGAGTGAGAACAATATGTTACACGGACTAATGCAATGCAGATTAAATTCATTAATATGTTCTATTGCAGCACATATAAACACTACACAAAACATTATTTTAGAGAAACGTTAAACCTTTTCGTCCCAGATGGACCTTCTAGTCCTTGTCGAATTTCGAAACGAGTTCAAAGAGCACTGGCAGTCGATTAGGAGAAGCAACATCACTTGATTAAAGCCCCCCACAACAAGACTAGGAAAAGATAAATATTACGGTTCAGTAGCGCGTGGCTAAATTGTAGACTGCATCTGCTGCTTAAGGGTCCATTATGGGTGAGATTAGTGTTGTTTTCAGTTCATTCAAACAGTTTCCAAAAGCTTAGACGACCACGAGAGACCGCTGCAACCCAGCCTATGCCCCCAGGAGGAAACTCTACGTCGGCCTCTTCGCCGTGATCGAAGATAAACACGCGGGAAGGTTTGACGACATTAGTCGTGACATAACAAGGAAACTAGGCGTTAGAGAGAAATTGGAAATTATCACGCTTAATTGGCGTCAAATGAAGACGTTCCCAGCCCCCCAAACACTCTGCATTTGTCTCGCGTGATCTCGCGCGTGAAGTCGGCACCAGACTGCTATCGTGGAACCGTTTCCATAGGAGCTATGCGCCCGTGCTTCAGGCTTTGACCCGTTTTGTCCGTTCGGGTCTCTTGTATAAGTGTTATGTTAACACACGGGGTCGGGTTTCAGCGTTGTTGATTTCCAGCCTCTAATCAAAGAAGTAAACACATACTGTTCAATGGACTTCGAAAAGGCGTTTGATTGGGACTGTTTCATCGTACCGTATTACGAACCGTGGGTCCTAGCCGTAGGGACATCGTAATTGGTATTCTATAGTACAACATTTTATCCTTTCCGAGCTCCCTTGTCTCTTCTAAATGTGCACTAGCACGGGAAATCATTAGGGATAAGAGCCATAATAGCACAAACCAAGTGGAAATGTCCTAGGGAATTCAGGAGTTCTGGCAATATTTAGTTTAGCAATAGTCGCGCGCAAGAGGCGAGGTGTTGGCGTGATCCCACGAGAACTGAGATACGAACTTTCTCACTCTGAAGTCGGACTAAACAGATTTGGAGAATTACTTAGGCTCCGAAATATTTGAAACATCAACGAACGGAATGAATAATTATGTCATCCTAACGGTTCTCTGTAGGTGATCGAAATAAATCGCTCATTCTGTCGGGAAATTAGTCACAGTTTCATTGTAACAAAAGCTACAATATGCATAATTCATAACGATTTAATGCAAAGTGAAGTTGGACAAATAGCATGTATAACCTCTAGTCACTACACAATAGCCCACAGCACTGCCAACGCTGCGCACCGCACATTACTCGCAATGGGGGGTTTACATTATCATTTTTAATACGCGGATACATGTAACTGAACCACTGCATTACAAACATGTTATATACACTGTACATACTCGAATGAAGATATGCAGAGAGATTATGTATGTATATGCATCTCGCTCTCATATCATGTACATGCATGCCTGCAATATATTTTTTTTGAACTTGGGTTTAGAGTCGCTTCCTAGATTCGTTCACTAATATCACGACTTGTCAGTTTAGGGTGGGAGGAAACCCGCAACATCCGTAGCGCACCTGCGCCGCACCGGCTGGTACTGACATATGATATGATTTCATATTAATACAGTAACTGTTGCATGACAGAAATGTTTATAAAGTAAGCCACACATGCATGAAGGGTTACGAGAGAATACAATCCATATTATAGACACACATATGCACGCACCCACCCACACACGCACACCCACACCCCCAACCCCAACCCCCCAAAGACTATAATAGACGATAGGAAAGGTATCCTGTACGAAAGTGTGTACCAGTAACTCGAAGATAACTCAATTTTTACCTATAATGATTGTAGTCTATGGTTAAGGATTGATTGAAAGTTAACAGTTAACCTAATTAGATTCGTACAGAATATGCCTATTTTTCGGAACGTTCTTACGATCGTACGACATTCTTATAGTATGGCTACGAACTGTTCTTAGGCTAAGAAGTTCGTAAGAACATTTCGAGAATAGGCCCCCAGGGCACTCCTATACGAACTGATGTAACACTAAGGTAACCTATCTCCAACGAATTACGGTAGCTTTAGTTACGCCATTTCGTACACGAATACCCAGGACCATAGATAACCGGGGTGAGTGGCTTAATTTATTTTTATTATGTGGTTAGGTGTGGTTGGATGTGGTTAGGTGTGGTTGGATGTGGTTAGGTGTGGTTGGATGTGGTTAGGTGTAGTTGGATGTGGTTAGGTGTGGTTGGTGGTTAGGTGTGGTTGGATGTGGTTAGGTGTGGTTGGATGTGGTCTTTCTCTACAATGCTAAACACATTGCATGTATCACTAAAGCTATGTTGTTAAAAACAAATCGAATAATTTCCTAATCGTGGGCCGTTAGTGCAATTTTGCGTATCCTTTCCAACACAGGAGATGTTTTGGATTAAACGTTCTACAGTACAGGCTCATAATGTTCTAAGAACAGCAATTTCATTACGACTCTCGTATCAATTAATATCGTAGTTACGACTATCGGAAGTACATGTCACGACAGTACTGTTAAACTCTGGAACACATAAGACCGGAAGTAATTTCAAGTTTTAACCACAACCCTGACACTGAAACGAAATCAGGACACGTGATATACGTCGTATTGCCTTGCATCGGTCAACTTTAAACATCTCCAATGCTATCAATGGTGATACCAATGTGTTAATTATCTCCCTTCTGACATAAACAGGAGGGACCGGAGATACGGCACGCATCACGGGGTTATTCGCTGAACTATACGGAGATTACGTAGCGGTACGCATATATGTTAATGAGTTAGAATTCCTTAAACGCATACTATCACAGGTCGTTGACCTATATATAGTGGTCTAAGAAGGTTTTACCTGAAAATAAATAAATTTATATTGAATAATAATAATAATAATAATAATAATAATAATAATAATAATAATAATAATAATGATGATGATGATGATGATGATGATGATTATGATAACAATAATAATACATTAATACACACACTACTACTAATAATAATAATATGAATTCAACCACGGTATTAATTCGCACATTGATATGTACTTCATACTTTAAAACAAATGAACAAATACAATAATTAAAAAAATAGAATTCACGATTAAACAAAAATGACCCTTAGTATGCACTTGATCACGCTCAGTAAGACGTCTCACGCAGCAAGACATCCCTTCTTAAACTGTAGAGCAAACTACGCGGATTGATTTTTCCAGAGTGGCAAATCGCCGTTTTGCTGCGCCGGGCAAATAGGGCATTGAAATTGGTATTAGGAAACCGTTTAGGCGCTTCCAATTTCACAGCTAGTGTTCTGAATAATTGTCGATTGTTGGAAATCGCAGGATTTCATCGGAAAGAAGCCTAAGAAATTACTCAGTCTGAAAAATTAAAAGCCAGTTGTGGTGATTCTTCGCCTGCTGATTTCGTTGGTCGGTGCCATTTAAAAAAGGAGAATGCATTACACAAGTGCTGGGTATAACATGAACACGGTTTCTATATTGGCGGCATGCACGTTGTATCGATTTGTTTTGTGTTTTGAAATTAGGTGTTCTCTGTATTTAACGGAATACTTCGTGTTGAACTTGTTAGTGGACTCAGTTAAACGAAATACGAGTACTTTATTTATAATATATCGTGTTACTTGCAGATATATTGTAAATCAATGCCAACAATTCTAAGCTTTAATTTCTTAAAGAATAATAAACATTGAGTGATACAAATCGAATTAACGAGAATGTTATATATATTTTCCATGTTATAGATATCAGAAACATAGTATAAAACATTAATTGCGAATAACTGTATTTTATAAATAGTTAGAATCCAAAGCTATTAGAAACATACGTATTCACAAAATTCTTCAGATTTGCAAAGACGAAACGTATATTTTTGAGTAAATAATACATCTTTGTAATTTGTACCATATATGGTTTACTGTTTTCAGGTTAGAGAAATGGTATATCGCCTCGGGTGGCTTTGCTACCATTCATTAGCTGATTATATATAGTAT
>JAVCKZ010088585.1:0-11956 GCA_034780755.1 Lepetodrilus elevatus
TGAATAGATGGCTATCTCTGGGGGAATTGCGGGACTATTCGAGTGTGTTTTAGGAGTAAGTATCGAAATAGAAATTTGTATTGGGGTTTATAGTCACTTTCTAGATTCTTTCACTAATATCATGACATATCAGTTTAGAGGAGGAAACGTGCAACAACCGTAGCACTGAATGTTGCAGTAAACCTGCAAGCACTCGCTGGTACTCAGACCAAGGGTGATTTATTATCACATCATTAACAAGTATTTTATAACAATCCATGGAATTATTTTCTCTTTAATTCTAGTACTTCACTATTCCTTTTCCACCAAGCCACACAATGTTGTCCTCTCCTCTTCAACAAAAGCAATACCAGTACAGGGTTATGCTATGCATAATTCACTTGCATCACACCTGTATGTAAACGAGGGCCAGTCTTCAGGTAACGACCATCTGCCAGAGTTATGCGGGCTGCTTGGTCATCTGCTGTACCGTACCCGCTAACAAGGCTGAGGTCCTAACTGCCTCGACACCTCCATCGATATCCTCGTAAAAAACTCCTTTGTTGGCCCACGCGGCATGTGATGTTATCAGAACAGGCTTTGTTGCCGTTGCAAAAGGGTTGATGAGGCCGAGTCCAATACAGAGAGAGAGAGAGAGCTAGATGTATGGGTCTTGTACTGTGAGAGGGAGAGATGGTCTTATTCTGTGGTTTGACTTTCAAAGGTTGAGCCACTACGGGAGGGATTCCGTTAATTACAGAAAGGTCTGCTGGAAGTGCAGGCGGTTCCTTCAGTCGGGATTTCATTGTGCTTTTGTATGGAGCGATGAAAGTCTCTATTAAATCACAATGGTTATAATAGATGACTTTGGCTTAATGAAGTGGCAGAATACTCCTTTGAAGATTGTCGCCGTGTCTCTCCGACAACTAACTAACTCATTCCAACAGGTAGATGGAATTTAATATTCACCTCAGATTTCTATGTCCAGCTGGCCAGCCCTGATTGAGCATAAGCATAATCGCCCAGTTAAAGCCAGACTTCGATAGATTCAATGTTTACAGAGACAATTTCATAATTGGGGATTCCTAACTACAAAGCTACAAAGTGTTGGTGATTTCTTTGTTGTAGCCCAGAAGCAGTCCATGAGCTGTCCGTGAGTTGTCCATGAGCTGTCCATGGCACGTGTCTAGTGTTCTGCGGGTCATGTGTATGGACACAGAAAGGTCACAATTTTAACAGGGGTCAAGGAATTCCAAACAAGTACAGCTGTTGGCTACAAAGGACGCCCTCTCACCTTGCAAATGCTTTCTGCAGCTTTTTGACATTGATGGCTCACAAAATTGTTGTCACATGGACCATTGGAAACTTTCAAAATATTTAACATTCATTGGAAGATGATTTTTCAGTGTGTATGAAAACATCAAATAAATTTGTTTGACAAATATTTTTCAGGCATCTTACTCAGGACTTATTACATGTGTAGTTTGGTTTGCCGACTGTTTTAGAAAAGTGTGATTTTAATAAATAATATGTCATAAACTAACATAATTTCCATATTTACAATAGTTACCGTAAGTAAATATCAGTGATCAATTATAAATTTCTTATTTTATCTTATTATTGGACAACAACAAAACAAAACTGAATAATTACACTAAGTAACAATAAATAAATATATATCCATTCATAAAATATATCCAATATCATCAGTAGTTGGAACCTTTTAAGGTTATCCACACATTAACAGTATGTAAATAATAACCTTATGAATTCAGGATGTCATCATGTGTGCAGAAATTACCGGTAAGTATCGAAATAGAAATTATATCCAATATCATCAGTAGTGTGAACCATTTTAGGTTATGCACACATTAACAGTATGCAAACAATAACCATATGAATTCAATGTTTCAACCACTGATATTCATTATATGATCAGTCGAAGGAAAGAATGAATATCAATTTCCATTAATGTTTCTCACAATGAAATCTCAATTTTCTTTCTCTACATCCAAGGATTAAAAGTATCCGTCTTGTGCTCTTGTCTTGTCCAGTACCTGACACAATCAGCTTATGATAGAAATCAAGGTAATTGCCAATCAGAACATACCGTAGTACCTTCTCACAGTGAGGCAGATACCTGACTTGATCAGAATCGATACCTGACAAAAACACAGACAACCGTTCTGACAGGTGAACAAAAAAAATCCACGATCATTTCCCCATCATCAATAATACAGCCGTAATTGTAATGAATATGTTTGCAGGCCACGCCTGTTTTAGAACGAGGTTACATTGATTTCTCGTCAGAGCTGAAACTTTGCCACGGTCCAGAAGTTTACGCAGCAACGGGAGAATTTGATTTATGCTTGGTACCTCATATCTGGAACTATCAGTTGCCATGGCAATGTGTCAATAATGCCTCGTCATTGCCTGTGTAACATTATTCACGGCTGGGACCACTACTTATAACTAATGTCCTAACATTTAACCTGAATTGATTTGACATAGTTCGTACTTTCTGGGGGAAAAAAGCCGGAAATGAGATCGCAAGGCATAAAATTACCTGAAAACAACTGATTATTTTTCAGTCACTATGTATTCCCTTGGAGCACTTTAGTGAGTTATTATTTTGCGTTTCAACCTAGATATTATATAAAAGTAATTATAGAAATACATTTTTAACTATTTTAAACTTCTTTCTTTCTTTTTTTTTTCTTTTCTATCTTACATCATGTACATAGAATCCTCATTTCTTAGTAATGTTAGGAGAGTCCATGGCACAATGAATGCTTACATATAATAAACTAGATCATGTGGATTTAAAACCATTTTGATACGGAGAGAAAATGTCTAGACAGTAATAAACTTGGCAAAGGTATCATATGTCTATATGATATGATATCATATCAATTGTCTAGACTGACTTAATATTATAATTGACAGGAAAAGACATAATCATAGAGTTGGCTCTGGATTATAATGGAGATTAATTCACCCTTTCACAATATCAGTAACATATCTTGACTTTATCCCAATTGCCCCTTGACTGATCATAAATCTAATACTACAATAATGTAAACATAGCACACAATAGCAATACATTCAATGATAAAGCAATTTGTGCAAGACCATCAGATACTTGGTGATAGATCAAATTTGTTAAAAATAAAAATTATTTATTTGAAAATATCTGGGATTCATGTTTTAATGGCTATCTTAACATGTCTCCCCAAAGTTTGCACTCTACACAGAATCGAATTTTAATTTAGTAATTAATTGTTGGTGAAAGAAATTAATTAAAAGGCGTAGGTCCACATTAATTCTGATGTCATGCACATTCAGTTATTAATTTTACAACAATAAAATATTGCAAACATGAATAAGAGTATTTGTTGATTTCCTTTTTCTTGGGAATTGGGGTTTAGAGCTACTTTCAAGATTCTTTCACATATCACAGCTTGTCAGTTTTAGGGCAGGAGGAGACACACAACATCCATTGTGCTGAATGTTGCAGCAAACCTGTGAGCACGACAGACCAATGATGATACCTGCATTGCCATGTTACAGACATCGCCTACTTGTATCGTGATCACGTCGGAAAGGTAACTTTCGCAAACATTGATGCTGGGCAAGTTGATTCCCATGCATAAAGTGGTATAGTGAGTTACCACTACACAAGTCTACACAGGAATAGTATGGGTTGTATTTTCTCGCTAAACTGGTAATGCAACAGTGGATATGACATAAACTGACACTATGCAGTTGGGGTGTGGAGCATTGTGTTGTGATAAATGCAGTCGTCGTGTGTCACATGCAATTGGAAGAAAGTTTAACATTTTGCATCTCATAATATCATGAGAATAATTGGTAAAATTATCAAATATGATCATAATCATGAAAACAATACCTGCACTACTATGACAGGTCATACAAGTACAGTAGAACATACCAGCTGTTTTCATAATCCATAAGGAAAAAACGTAAACAATAATGATCAGTCTGATAACCAACATTTGTGTACATTTTGACATTAAAAAAGGTATACCACAACTAAAAATTAATATGTAGATAAACACTTACAGATAATGAGCCATCATTTTACAGGTGTACACCAGGGAGATGTTCTAGGTCCATACTTATTCATCCAACATGCTGAGTAAACAATACTGTGTTGTATACAAAATATATAGGTCTACATTGTGAGTCACTGCCTGCGACAGTCCTCAGTGCAAACCAATCCCCCTGCACGGGCTACATGTGGGTAAACAGTCGCACATGGAGGCACTTCCAAAGCTTTTAGGGTCAAGTACGGCTCCAATCATGCTTCAAATGGCTCTTGCCCTCAAAACGGCAAAAACAACAATATCTACAATGGAGAGCAGACACTGGTAAAATGCTGACTATTGAAAGTGAACACAAGGAGTAATTGGCATGGCCTAGCATGGGGAAAATGAGGGCTCCAGTTGCAATTTTCAAAGCTTCTTCAAATAAATAGAGGATATTTGTTAAATAGTCTATAAGCTGTTGTAAATTGAAGAAGATGGTGTTTCAACAATGTTTGACAGGAGCTAAAAATATCCTTCATCAGCAAAGTAAAGTATTTGTGCGTATGTTGTACCTATTTCATATTACATATCCTTACAAATTTATTATAAAAATTTTTTAATTGTTTATAATTTTATGTTTTAAACATATACATTACAAATATTAATATTATTTTTAATTCTGTATTTGGCTATAATGATGAATTGGATGGTAACCAGTGGATGAACTTCGTTTGAAATTGAACACCTTCTGAAAGATATTTTCGTAAAGATGACCTAAATACTACGAAATTTGTTTAACACTATCAACCCTGTCAACAGTGAAACGTTACGGACAAAATTGTAGCCACTTACTTTTTGTAAACTCTGAAATTTCCGTCAGAAACCTGCCCGGAATTGTGAATGAAATAATTACAATATCCATGACGACAGTTTTCTAACAAGTACAGTGCGCATGTGACAGAGTGGAGACAGATGTTGCTATGGTTGCAATGAAAATTAACTTTCGCCGGTTCTGGTATATATAAATATAGCTGTGACGAGGTAATAATGTACGCCTGGGATTATTAAACTCATCACAACGGCGACGACACCTGTAGCATACAAATTAATTATTATTATTATTATCATGTGCATATATTCTGTGGGCATACAGCCGAGATGATGCTATCAGTTGACTACCAAACAAAGCCTGTCACATACTCTATATATTAAGCCGTAGGGATAACATATTCGAAACAATATGATCAAATAGTAATATCCCATATCTGTTGCATGTGGGATAACAATTGTTATCTTTCACCTGGAATATGTTTTAATTATTAATCTTGATGGCAATATGAATGTGATACTCTTTGTTTTAAATGCTTCTATGTTTTCTGAGATGAGCAATCAAGAAAGAGTAGAATAAAGCGTCCACAAACTATGAAATTGAAAATGAGTCCACTTTGTGATAATATTGAATCTTTGAGCATCTATCCGTGTCTTTGACAGAAATGAGGTTAATAGATGTATCAAGTATCTGATTTAAATTAGATTGAGGGTTTCAGGAGCTAAATGTGTATAAATTGTCTTAAATAGTTTGTATATATGTAAATGCTTGACACATTAATAAACTTTTTCATTGTTATTATTATTATTATTATTATTATTATTATCATCATCATTATTAAGACATTTCTATTTATGTATTTCAATTGGTTTTGTGTGAATCATTTTATGGTGGAAGGTCACATTAACTCTCGTCATGCTGGAAACAACCAGAGATGCCATAACAAGCTGTGAATGTGGCTAATCCAGCAGGGAGAGGGTTAATACTGTGTACGATGTAATACAATGCATTACTTGAGAGACATAATTTCAAGCCATTTCTCAAATGTAACGAGGATGTGTGTACACTCTCCGATACGATGTACAGCAATAACAATTCATCAATCAAAATATTTATCTACATGACACAACACCAGGATCAACGTAACCCCTCAGACACTGTGCCGTAGTGGTAGGCTGAGAATTTCACCAGCGGACTCCAATCTGCATCCATACTGATTGACATGCGGACAGCCAGACATGTCAGAATACCTCACACATACGTGTACCAGACTCCCCAGCTACAGACAACACGGCCTGGGTACGGTACTCCTGTACAAAAACTGAGTAACTCTAGTCTAAGGTACCCTCACAACTCCAACCTTGGCAATGGTGTAGGCCGTGGTTAAAGTTGGATATAAGAGTTACCTTAGAGTTATGTAGTTTTGTACAGGAGAATCATGGAGCAATGGTGTAGTCTATGGCTAAGTTATAGCTAAGTTATGGATATGGGTATCTGGAAGGATGAAATGATAACCTTGTAGTGCCTTGAATGACAGCTTGGGATGTATACTCCCCAGGGAGTTGAGAATGAAACTGAATGCACAGGGTAATAATGTAGCGCTCTCAGCATGCTTTCAAAGCATGAATGTGGCGCAATATAAATGTTCACATTATTATTATTATTAAGGTTGGAGATAAGGGTTACCTTTGAGCTACAGTTCTGTACATGACGGCCATGGAGCAATGGTGTCTGTGGCTAAGGTTGGAGATAAGAGTTATTACCTTTGAGCTACAGTTCTATACATGACGGCCATGGAGCAATGGTGGCTATGGCTAAGGTTGGAGATAAGAGTTATTACCTTTGAGCTACGCCCCCAGTTTCACACAGGAGTCTCCTGGACTTCAGAGTATTTCACCTAATGTCAGAAGCAGCACATTACCAGATGAGTGCAGTCACAACCTCTCATCTTCAACGCTTGGCCATCTGGTCTCGATGCCTTCAACACTGTGATAGTCCACAGGAAAGATAGGAAGATACACAGTAATTCAACCTCTAAAGTCCACAGGAAATCTTGCCATATGAAGTTTATCACATGTTCTTTCTGACCATTAATTAAGCTACCAGGAAAGTATCTCAGCTGGCAAACTATTTTCTTTGTTCGACATATTTCCTTTATAGAAATATGACCCTTTTAATTTCATTTGAAAGAGCATTATTAGTTGTGTTTTATTTTTATTTGAATTTGTGTCTGTAAAAATCATTTTATTTGAATTTGTGTCTGTAAAAATCAATCTACCACTGACAATCTGGGTTTTTTTTTTAAAAAGAGGAAAATATGAATTTTCAAAGTCTAGCTTGCAGAATTCACGTTCTGATGACAATGGTAACAGATACAATTGTAAATAACTTCAATGTCATTGTCTATTTTCTAATGATTTGTTAGCTAATTATTTTGTTATTCTAATATACGTCATTGCGTAGTTGACTACAAACTAAGATTGAATAATATATTTAAACAAGAGTAAAAAGATAATAAAACATTACACAAACATTAGTGAGATTCTCCTCCGAGAAACTTCTTAATTCTGAAGATCAGCAATCTCCCTTCTTAACATTAGGACCACCATCTGATTACATCTTAATGAACACCATCTTAGCCTAATGACCACCATCTTAACTTAAGGACCACCATGTTAACTTAAGGACCACCATGTTAACTTAAGGACCACCCATCTTAATCTTTATGAGATAATGGTTCACTGCTTTCTCTGCCAAAATGATGGTCAGAAGTCACTAGTGGCACCACATGAGTAGCAAAGTTGTCTGAGTTTTAGTGCAGAATCTCCACAACAGCTTCTATCAATACAAGTGTCCTTTATTGTTACCACTGACATCAGTCTCAGTGTCCTTGTTTCAACAATATCTACACAAGGAATGCATAACATGGTGGCCAGATAGTAGTTACAAGTAGGAAGTTGTGGCCTAATTGCAAATAGAACTGAGGACCACGATGTTCCTGGGATTCAAATGCTCTATCGACTGAGCGAAGGGGGTACCTCAACAGATGACCAAGTACCATATTAGGACTGAGGTTAGACCAAGCTCAATACCTATATTGATATCCTCCGATGCGAACAATAAAATACATTGAGAATTATGAGTCCTCTGATGAAATTACCAATCGATCACCAGAACAACACATCAAACGTACGAAGAACAAAAACCTGAAGCTGGTGAATTTATCGGATGGGTTGTTATGTAAACTAACAGAAACATACAGAAATATGTACACAAACAAATGCAAACATGGATGCATACACAGCACACACACATGCACGCATGCACATGCACACACACATTCATTCATACACACACACACACCACACACACATACCTGAAGGTTATTCAGTAAATTCCGAGTTCTACTCCCGAGTCCTGTAAACTGTCACATGTTCTTACATAACCTGACATATAATTACCACACAGCATTCCATTCACCCAGGAAGATACCCAACACGTGGCTCGCTTTCATGTCCATGTTATCCCATAGCAACTCAACTCCCTCGCCCTTACTTCATCTCCCAGCATCTCCTCATGTCTTCCACACCATTCAGTCTCCTTCCATTCCCCAGTAATTCCCTCAAAATCACACCATGATGTTACAGATTAACGGCACCATTAACACCTTTGATGACCGTTACAGCAGATTACATGCATCAAGGTTTAAGGTAATGTTCAACAGACAGGTATTAAACATGTTTACTAACAACTTCCTTATTAACAAGCAAGTACCAATTGCAATACATAAGTGAATATGTGCATGTACCTCTTTAACCTTCTCTATGATGTAGGCAACTGGAGATGCCCTAACGAGCAGTGCCTGTGCCTAATCCAGCAGGGAGAGGGTTATTTCTTAATCTTTCTTCTATATCTCACATATTTTCTTTCCCTTCATCAGTAGACTTGTTCAGATCGCTATTAAGTTAGCTGTTCATGGATCCTGTAAGTCCTTCCAATAAATATTGTTTTTAAATATTTTTTAAAAATCTTTCACTTCTTTTAGAGCAGTTTTCATCTAAGTTGTAATAACTAGCCATGTTGTCTTAAATAAACTAATTGAATACCTTGCGATATAATTGCAAAAAATATTTAATTGCTAACATCAGTAAATTAATAAAAACAATTAAAAAAATAAACATATGTAAACAAAATATTAATATTGGCACATGTACCTGTTAAGAAATTTGAGAAATTTATCGCAATGTATGTTAAATTAAAACATATACATGTCGCATAAACAGAACACCTATTCCTATTCCAGTTGTATGATATGACACATTGATTGCTACTATCAACCCGCATCATCTTCTCTGTATCACATCCGTATTTCTCTTATTTCAAGTCACAGCTGGCTACTATTCCTAAGAACGTGCCCTTTTCTCTCTCAGCTGTCATGTAGTGGCCTTTTAAACTATTAAGAAGGCGGGGGGGGGGGGGGTATATGTTCTATAATCATAAATCTTGTTTTTGACAGCAAACATTAAATTTCAATATACACTGACAGGAAGTTTCCTGGTTGATTTCAAAACCGTGCTTTGTGCTAGGTCTTTTAAAGAAGTATTTGTGCTCAAATATGTTCAATGTCTTATATTATTTCAATATACTGGTGTTGGTAATAGTAGACAAATATCCTCTAAGGAAGTATTGTATACTGAACTAATAAATTTAGATATGTGCAAATTTACTGTAAAAAATACAAAATAAATTATTTTTACAATGTACAGTATAGATGCACTGCAATACATTTATATAGTTCAAATTTATTGTAAATAGGAAAAGATCAACTGAGAAAGTATTGCTTTATGGTATAAGTGTAAATTTATTAACAATATCATAGAAAAGAAATGTCAACCGATGAATAATAGTATAGATTCACTACAGACAGTTGAACAGTACAAATTTACTGGAAATTGTAAAAACATATTCTCATGATGTATAGTACAGATGCAAGTAACAATACACTAATAGTGCAAATTTACTTGAAACAAGCTAAGAATCACTCCAATGCATTTAGCCTGGTGAACAGTATAAATTTACTGTAAATAGTAAAAATGTCCATAGATATCATTGAGGAAGTATAGGTAGATGTATCCAATCCACACATAATACATGTACATACATAGTGCAGAGTTACACAGTATATCCCACACACCAGCATCCATCTGTTGCCCATGACTCGTATATCAATATCACCTACATTCACCTGACAATCGAAATCCAGCCAGCACCGCAGAGCTATAATGACTAAATCAATAATTCTGAAATTACCGACAACACTCTATTAATTCATACAACTTTCTTACCAAATTAGCACCTATGTCCCAAGCACGAGGGTTACAGCACTGCTATGCCGAAGTCTTCTCTGAATATACTCCTCTTTGTATCCTCAACCCTTAGCTTTAAAACTCATCAATAATTCATCCCAGGTAATCCAAATCCTCAGGAACACTGACTTGTCAACCAGCGAACACAGAAACACGCAGCCGAGGAACAAATTCTGGACGTTCTTGTCCTATATTAATCCTTTTGATGCCAGTGACCGCAACTAGGAGTCTGAGATTCTCCAGATGCTAAAATACCATGTTTTTCTCTCCAGGTTTTTGGCGGCAATATGGCAATGGGTTTACGGTCTGATCGGAGAAGGTCTGAGAGATTGTTAGCCTAGATTGCTGGCGTAGACTCTGCGCTGATACGGAGCAGACTGAGAGAGGGAGAGAGTGGCGGCTGGCTATCTGTGCAGCCACGTGTGAGTGCACCGTCTGGCTGCGTGCCTGATGCCAACTGGCGTTAATCTTGGGCCACATAGATATTACATATTACGGTATTACAACAGTGCTGCAATATATTTTTAATATAATATCAATTCATAGAATATATACCAGTATATGAAAATGTCTATTATTGGTTTTGATACACATGTGAGTGCAATGTCTGGTTGCGTGCCCGAGCCAAATGCAGGGATGAATCTAAACTTTAAAACGTACTTGCCCGAATAATGATATATATAAATAACAAAACATTAAATTTCTACTCGCCCGTAGGATACCTTTAACATTTCGAGAAATGGATTGGGCCGCCGGGCGAGTGGGAACTTCTAACCCTGCAAATGGTATGAATCTTGGGCAGCAGAGTTCCGATATATAAATAATAAAAATAATAATTCATAGAATATTTATACCACTATAAAAAAAAAATGCCCATTGTTAGTGAAGAGAAAAAATATGGAAATGAAAGAACTTTATTACATGTATTAATATTTTATTTTACCCTCATTCATCAGTCTTTCTATGTCCTGTAAGACCCCGCAGTCATGCGTTATCTTACACGTAACAAAGAAGCAAGTATACAGTGAGGATTCAAATATCAATATTGGCACATTAATATTTATAATTAATTTTTTCAACTCCCCTGAAGTGTGGATCTAAGTATTTTGTTCAAGAGCGCTACGCAATGGCCCTGAGCTAGACTCGAAGCCAGAACCTCCTGCCACCGAGATTACGAAACTTTCTGAGTACGATTTCATACTCAACTGAGTACGTTTTTGTGCTCAGACTATGACGTCACACGACGTTTTATGAAAAAAATTCTGAGTTGAGTATGAAATCGTACTCAGAAAGTTTCGTAATCTCGGGCCCTGATTATGAGACAGACTCGCTACCTCTAGACCACTGCACTCCATAACTATGAGAATTAATGGAAAATGGACATTATTATTTTTGTTATCTCCATATTGTGGGTGTTACACGTAATCCTGTCTTTCCATGTCTAAGGTCAATGCATGTCCTTCATAGTCTGCCTGTTGCTGGTCAGATCCTACGAGAAGTGCACCACCTCACCTTCACCACAGCAAGTACCAGGCAAGGAAGTACGTGGCAATCATAATCACCTCCTCCTTGTAAAACAGTCCCCTGCTGTTTCGGACATCCAGAACCTCCATCATGATTGACAGCCGAACACAGAGAAAGACACACCCCATGCTGGGAAACGCACTTCATTTTCTACCAGTTTCCATGGTTATGGTTGTGATTTAGATAATTATTGCTGCGAAAATCATATT
>JAVCKZ010088596.1:0-25399 GCA_034780755.1 Lepetodrilus elevatus
TGTGCCAGAGTAATGTATATATTTTTATGAAGCTCTCCAGAAAAATTCAGCTTTCTACTAATTTCTTCAAGGTTAGGGCTATTTTTCACCTAATACTCCTGCACTACTTATTATTTTCATTCTTGCTTTATTATTTTAATGCTAGAGATTTTACGTAACTATCAGGAAGCATTCGTAAAATACCCAATCTCAAGAACTACAATCCAAAATAATACAGAACAAACTAGTTTGTGATATTTGTTTATTTTTATTTCAGATGATAGTCATACAAAATTCAGTTATTTCTTAAAAAGTTATTCTTGAAGATGTAAAAATACTCACTCCAACCTTATTCTCCCCACCATCTTCAATCAAACATGACAAATTGTTTTCACTAAACAGGGTCCTAATAGCTTGCACATGATTGTGTTCTAGAAATATCTAGAGAAGAAGAATAGATTAATAAGAAATGCATTATAAATTTACTGCAACCCTCGTACTTTTAGAGTTTGAAAAACTTGTTGAACATTTGAATGTCCGAACAAATGTTACAGAATTCTATACAACAATGGAATGCCACTCAAGTTTAGAAATAATAGCACAGTTCATTAAATAACATCACAGTGTTCATATGTACATTATGTTGTGCAAAGAAAATAGAACAAGGTTAATGCATATGTGAATACCATTGAGACAACTTTTTTTGTGCTGTGTGAAAAAAAAAGATAATTTGCTGAGATAAAAGAAATGGAATGAATTTCTTTGTAAACGATGTTAATAATATGGAGCAATATCAGTTTGTGATGATCAAATTGAATACATACTGAATTATACAGTTGAATAATGACTACAAATTTTAACATGACATCTATTGTATTAGGAGATTAACTTTTTCAGAATGGAATGAGTGAATTGTGGAAATTCAAATAATAACATTTAAATATTAGTTGACATTGACATTATCATAATTTATTTTAATGCTATAATCAGACTTCGTGTGTATTTCCTCACACACGTATACATGTACTACCATATTCTGGTATATTTTATATATATACATAGCACTTTACCTCATAAATTACACAGCTATTAAACTAATTCCCCATCAGGATCCAGTTAATATTCTCAGATATATACACACAGGTTCCCCCACATACATTAACCCATGCTCTACTAACAATAGTAACACTCCAACACCTTTCTGTTTAACCCTCTCCATGCTAGAGGCAACCAGAGATGCCCTAAAGAGCAGTGTTTGTGTCTAATCTAGCATTGAGAGGGATACATTGAGCGAGTTATTGTTTTACGTCACATGATTTACGTTTAACCCTCTTCATGCTGAAGGCAACCATAGATGCCTTTAAAAGCAGCGACTGCCTAATCCAGCAGGGAGAAGGTTAAACAGGGATTCTGTGCTGTTAGCAGAGCATGAGTTAACTGAAGGTATAAATTAATCAAAGAACAACTTTAGCACTTGTAGACAACCTCTACATTATACAGTTTAAACATGGCTGGCCGCTGATCACCAAACCAAGGAATGCAACGTGGTGAAATATACGTGATGAAATATACGTGATATGTACAAGCCCTACTTGTCATCAGGGACCAAGGCTTAATGTGACACTGCCAGTATCACAGCACTGAGCTAAGAGAGGATGCAATGTACAACGTATTCACACAAAAATATACTTCGATATACAATATCTTTGGAATGTGCAAATATGACTAGACAAATTTACATAGAATGTATATATTAATATTAATAATGCATTTTTTTGTACATCAATAAATTAAATAAATATTGCAATAAAATATCAGATACACAGCACTGCATAGAATTCCAAACAAAAAATATGATTGATGGTATTAACCATAACAGAGCAAGTAGGTATACAAGAGAGAGATATGATATGAGCTGTACTTTAGAAATATGTATTACCGTATTAAACGCCCAGGGTGTTAAGAAAATTGACTTAGGGGGGCATTTATTAAAGTACGAAAAAAAATAAGAATTTCTTTTTAAAAAAATGTTTTTTTTTGTATATATTTTTTTTTTAAACAACAATTTTTATATTAGAAAAACTTCCTGGATAACAAACAGTAGTCTTTAGAAAGAATTTCCCAAATTCCAGCATTAAATCCCTTTGAAAAATAATTTAAAAAACAAAAATTGGAAAAAGAAGAAGATTTTTAAAATATTTTTTTTATTAAAATAGTTAAGAGGGGCGTTTATTGGAGAAGGGCGTTTAATACGTTGAATACGGTGTAGCACATGCTTAGTCCTTGCAGTCAATTTAGTATATCATTTAAATGTATCAATATTTACATTATACTTGTATGAATGAATGAATATTTTACGTCGCAGTGGGAATATTTCACACATAGGCGACAACCTGAATTGTATAGAGAATTGTAAAATGGTTGTAACATGATAGCAAAACAAAATTATATACAATTCAACTATGTACAATTTGGAATTACAATCTACTGCAGTCATTATGTAAGTTACATCTATTAATTCAGCACCTTCAGTTCATTTAGTAACTAAAAGGTTAATACAACTACTTTCAGTTTTCTAACAAGATTCTTAATATGTGAATCTATAAACTGGAATCATAGACTATCTAACAAGAAAAGAATGATTGAGAAACAACCAGGAAATATCTTACCCAATCCAATTGAAATCGTATGTACATATTACAATATATTACATTGCAGTGATTATGTGGTACTGTATAGTTATACCACACAATGTACTATTCGTAGAAACTTCACGACAATCCGGATCAGAAATATTTACTCGTACCTATATGCTAGGTTTTCATCAGTCTCGTTCCCAGTCTCGTGCCAAGATCTTTGGCAAGCTCCTTACCAACCAATCAAAATGCACGTCATTAATGCTTAGCAATACAAAAGCGTGCCTATACCCTTTTGAAGTCTTGGGGATCCGAAAGTATTGGTGGATACGAATTAACAGGGGTCGGGTTATTCCGTGAAATTGTTAGGTGGCCCTTCCAATGAAAATGCTGCTAATTTGAAATTTATGAAAATCAATTCTGCTCAGATTTCACTGGGATTATCTATTCTATATAGGAATGCAATATATGACGAAGAAAGTAAAAGATAACTAGCATTTGTTCATTTCTGCCATAATGTCACCCTAGCAGTTAGGTCTGAGAGCATATCTGTGGATTTTGTTCGGTTGATCCGAATGACAGTGTACATCTGATTTTAATTGGATTGTATCATACTATACCAAAGTGACTGTATATCCTAAATAAATACTAATCAAGCACTGTGAACCAGTGTATCTGTCTACACATTTAAATGTCACAAAGTTTGTACATGACAAGTAAGTACAAAAATATAGTGTGGGTTTTCATGTAGCTAACATGGGTTAAAGTTGAAAAAAATGAAAAACCTGAACAAATTGCTGGGGGCAAAATGGTGGATCCAGGGCAAAATGATTTGGAAAAACGACCCATCGATATCCCGAAAAAACCCACGGCATATGCTGAAAATCTGGCATATGCCAGAAAACTTTCACCCATATTTGAAAGCATCATCTTGTTTATCATTTTCCCTGAATTTATAGTCTACTTATCAACTACTGTAGGGATGTTATCACCATTAGTTTAATACTAGTAATAAACATAAGTAAAAGTCAATAGATTATGTTGTTGATGACATCTGTCCATAATTTATGATATACATGAAAGCACTTCTGCGAAAAATTGAATGGTGCACATTGTAACAAGCTTTTCAGCATAATATGTATTTTCAAGAGTTCTTTGCATTAATATAAAACATACTAGTAAAATAAAAACAAGCACTGCTGTATCAACTAGCATTTCCTTAGTACCTGCGATTCCTATACCAAACAAATGAGATTTCGCTTTAGCACTGTACATATGAGTTATCCCTCTTGCATGAAGGTTGTATGCATATTCTTAAAATAATCTCCAATGTTTTTCAACGACAACTTGGAATGTTAATTGGAATGAGCAAACATGCAGTGGGGGTGCTAGTTAATTTGGAAGTGCTCGTTCCAGATGCCTATGATCGACCATTCTATCTGTCCTCACCCACCAACATCAGCCTGTGCATCATCTGACTTTCAAAACTGTCTTACTGGATCTCTCCGAGACCTACAGAGGCGCGGACACACATCACCAGATGATAAGTGCAGGGTCTTCTGTTCCTCGCCAAGATCTGGCCACTTCGTACCAAGAGCCAGCCATTTTGTTCAATGACCTGGCGACCATTTTGTTCCAGGATCTTGCATACGTTTTGTGCCAAGACCCAGTAGCCATACTATGCCAAGACCCGGAGGCCATTTTGTGCCAATACCCAGGGACCATTCTGTGCCAATATCCCGGGACATTTTGTGCCAAGTTCTGGCAGTTATCTCACACCACCAGATCATCAAGATACCGAGTCCAAGGCAATGACATCATCAAGATACCGAGTCCAAGGCAATGACGTCATCAAGATACCGAGTCCAAGGCAATGACATCATCAAGATACCAAGTCCAAGGCAATGACATCATCAAGATACCGAGTCCAAGGCAATGACATCATCAAGATACCGAGTCCAAGGCAGTGACATCATCGGTGTTGTTAATGGCAAAAGGCAGCCATCAAAGAGAGTGAGAGCGATGCCCCCTAACTGGGGGCAGAGGGGGGTGTGAGGTCACACCATGGTCTTGATCATGATGTTGGGCAGGGCATTCCTCCTCCTCCGCCACTGGCCCAGATCCCGGGTCTGCTGCTTGAGATGTTGAATCCACAGTCGCGTGTCACTGGGATCCTCAGCCTGAAAGTGGAAACAACCCCGTAGAGAAATCCAAACCTGATACAGAAACCTGTGGATATCACCAATGTTCCATTTCTTACATTTGACTGGAAGATTATTCTTTCCATTTCTTACATTTGACTGGAAGATTATTCTTTCCATTTCTTACATTTGACTGGAAGATTATTCTTTCCATGCATATAATTCATGGATATATACATTCTCATCTGTTTTCGGAACCATTAAGAACTGTGAATTTACAAAGATCACTGTATCTTGATATTGTCAATGTATTTTTACTTTTTGCTTGTGATACCTGCAACATGTATCAGATACCTGAAACATGTCTGCATCAGATACCTGAAACATGTCTGCATCAGATACCTGAAACATGTCTGCATCAGATACCTGAAGCATGTCTGCATCAGATACCTGAAGCATGTCTGCATCAGATACCTGAAACATGTCTGCATCAGATACCTGAAACATGTCTGCATCAGATACCTGAAACATGCCAAGCTGCCTGTAACATCAAAAACTTCATGAGATGCCCGAAACCCAACCCTCTGTTCTCAAAAAGACTTCATTGAAGTTTGTAAGCGAATTATAAACATGCAACATGGATCCCGAGGACATCTCCAAACTGACCTTGAACAGGAGGGCCTCTCGTCCCCACTCATGCAGCTCAAACACCTCGTCAAAGTCTGCATCGACTGTCACCACACACTTGTCCAACAGCATAGGGTCCTGGAACAGAGAGTTCTACGCTTAGCACACACAGCATGGGAGCGCCACCAACGATCTCAGTGAACTACAAATCTCAGATGTGTTCCAGAAGAAGGCCAGTGCACAGGGTGTCATTTCTCGAAGCTCTCGTATCCACTATGAGACCATTGCGCTCTCGTAAGTGAGTGAGTGAATATGGAGTTTAACGTCGCTGCGGGAATCTTTCACCCATTTGCGACGATCTCTCGTAAGTGCCCAATTCCCATGTATTAATGATGGCTATGAGAGTCCTTATGGTCTCATAGGAGCTATGAGAGGTTCGAGAAATGATACCCTGAACACTAAATCTTTGTGTTGGAGAGTAATTCAATCATTTCACTTGAGGTCAAATTGAAGAAAGGACTGTTATCAGACGTTAGAAGTAGCACTACTCACTCCGATTGGCTAAAAATAGCACTACTCATTCCAATTGGCTAGAAATAGCACTACTCACTCTGATTGGCTGGTACTTTCCGTTCTTCTCGCGGATGAGAACAACAGCTGCCTGCTGGACGTGCGAAGGTCGTGGAAACACCAGATTGTGATCACGGTCTCGCTTCTCATGTCGCGGCTGGAAAAACACAAAAATCATGAAACTTCTATGGTACTAGAAAAACACAATGTGACATGTAAATCATGATACATGATATTGCTATGGAAACTCTTTGTACAGAAAAGCTGTCTATTTATATCTGAACATTGAATTCAATATGGTTGAACTAGTGCTATCTAGTCAAATGCTATAAGATTGGACCAGCGAAATTTTGTCCAATGTTAAATAATATATAGCATTCCTATGTGATCAAATGCTATATGGTTGAACTATCTGTAGGGATGGCAACGGACAATTCTGCCTTCAGCGCAAAATAAGCCCGGGGTCTGGGGCTGCATGCAAATAAATCCACCTTTGGACAAATAACTGTGGATTTATGTGGACGCCTGTATATGGTTGAATCAGTCGGTCATACCAGGACCCGAGATAACAAAACTTTTCTGAGTACGTTTTGTTCATAAAACGTCATGTAAACTTTTAGCTTGAGAATGCAATCGTACTCAACAATTTTAGTAATCTCGGGGCCTGATCAAATGCGATATGTCGTAACTGGCCTAAATGAGGAGAGGCTGTCCTACCTGTCCTAGGATGAAGAGGACTCCGTGAATGGCGGTGAACTTGAGGTTCTTGCACTTCTTGGCTGCCCACATGTGGTCAGAAGGCACTGCGTACATCAGGCGGCTGGTGATGAGGTCACTGACCTCCTTCTTGGTCCAACCCAGGACCTCCAGTGCCACCTGCAGTAACAGACATCAATGTATTACGGTAAGGAGAGGTTAGACCGCGAACGACGGCAGCAACGGAAAAAAATAATTTGAGGAATTTCTTATGTGCAAAATGTAGTACACGGTCCTGACATTATGAAACATTTTGAGTAAGATTTCATGCTCAAGCTCAAATTTGAGCATGAAATTGTACTGAAAAAGACTTGATAATCTCGGGCCCTGGTCCCGAGATTTCGAAACGTAAATACCTAACTTTTTAAGTACCATTTTATACTCGAGCTCAAATTTTATATGGAAATTTGTGAACAAAATTTTCCAGTTGAGCATGACATCGTACTCAGAAAAGCTTCAAAATCTTAACGATAATGAGATTTAAAATATATTTAAAAGTGCATTTCTTTTACACATTATCTGCATGTTGTGATGTGCCTACCCTGTTGACTTCCATCTTCTCTGTGAGACTATACCGTCCACGTCGAGACCGCTTGCGCTTAATTCGGAAGCTTCCCGATCCAGTAAACTTGGTTTTCTGTTGAAAGAATTTAATTAAAATAATTCTTGTGAAATTGTTAACTCTGAATAACCCATCAATACTTGAAGTAAATTTGATATGTCTAAAGTTTAAAGCGACTCATACACCAAAATCAAAGTTATAGAGCTGATGATCCTTTACCACATAGTGTGATTGATTCCTTCCAAATGACCTGCTATCGATAACTATGCTCATTTTTCAGGTATGTTTACATAACATTGACTGGTGAACCAATATTGACATTTGAATTCATCCACGTTGCACCATGCGCGAGAACCCATGCAATCCGTGCAGAGACCCGTGATGAGTACGCCGTGTGCGAGAAAGTCGTGCAATCCGTCCAGAGAAACCCGTGTTGAGAAGGCCTTGCCAAATTCAAAACAAGCGATTGTTTACATTCGCCAAGTACAACGGCGTATTTCGATGGGTTTCATGCCTGAAAGTTCATATTCTTGCTAATATTGCTCTATATATTATATATGACCAATAATAAAAATGGGCATAGGTGAAATCTCCCAAGTGTATGAGTCCTTTTAACTGAGTTTTAAAAAAATAAACAAATAATTTTTAATTTTATATTTATTGTTTGTCATGTTTGTGGACAGATTGTGGAGGCGTGATAAACGGCGACGGCAACGTGACGTCTCCCGGTTACTTAGACCCAGGTAACTACACCAACAACCTGGAGTGCATCTGGACCATCAACAACCCGACTAACGTCAACTCATCTATCAAGATCATAGTGCGCGACATGAAACTGGAGACGCATGTACGCTGCATGTATGACTTCCTGAGCATCAGAGAAGGTCAGTGCCTAACCCACCTCCCTTCAACCCATACCCCACCCCACCTGTACCCCCATAACTAACCCGTCTCGAAGTTAACAGCAAAAAAGATGGAATTGAGACTGGTATGATCATGAGCTTCATAGATCTTGAACGGGTGTCATAATTAGGGTGGGGGGGGGGGGGGTGATTGCTGGATTAATCCCCATCACAGCTCAATAGGGAATCTATAGTAATCTGGGGACGCAGAACGAAAATAAGTATCATGGCTTATGCTCACACTTTGTGTAAAAACTGTGGTGTGCGCTACAAATTAAAACAGTTTATCTCACTGCCATCTCTGATCCAGTGAGTGAGTGAGTGAATATGGAGTTTAACGTCGCTGCGGGAATCTTTCACCCATTTGCGACGATCTCTGATCCAGGCACCAGCATGAACGACCCTCTGCTGACTCAGTTCTGTGGAAACAACACCTTCGCTTCTTCAACAACACCGTCCTTTGTCACGCCCGTCCAGTCCATATGGATGCGATTTAGAACCGACTTCTCCACCGTTGACAGGGGTTTCTGGCTGGATGTAGAAATGTCATGTGAGTACAGAATAATAGAGGCAGAAATGTAATATAATATGAGTACAAAATGTTATGCAAGCACAAAATGCACAAAAAGATCTATTCACTCTCACTGTAGTTGACGTCACTGTCACAGTGCATCGTCTCCCCTTATTGGTCGTTACTGTGGCAATGTAGCGCCAGGAATCAATCGGTCCACCGGCCGCACGTTATACGTCAACGTGATCACCGATTCCTCGATTGGGGGAGGAGGCTTCCAAGCAGGCTATGCGGAAACATAATATGATAAATTATGGTACTTTCTGTTGTAGCATGTGGTGGGATTTTGACGGAATCCTCTGGTGTGATAACGAGCCCCAACTACCCCGCCACCTACAATCACCGAGACGCATGCGCTTGGCAGATCATTGCTTCAGATCAGCAGAGAATCAGGGTGAGATAACTGCAATCGACCTCTCTTGCTCATCTTAATACTCATATTAATTAAAATTAATTGTCAGGGCACTCATGTACGAAATGGTGTAGTCCTAAGGAATTCTAAGGCTAGGGCTAGGGCTGGAGTTACGATTACCGTAGAGTTGAATGGTTTTGTACAGGAAGGTGCAGGATAATTTTACCACCAACCCACAGAATGAGCTTAACTCTATGTTAACATGTGGGAGTTACGACCGAGTTGCGACTCTCGTAACACTGCGGCCATTTTGTGAAACAGATACGTATGCTTCAAGATTACAAAACTTTCTGAGTACAATTTCTCGCACAAGTTCAAATTTTAAAAGAAGAATTTTGTGAACAAAACTTTTGAGTTGAGCATGAAATTGTACAGCGAAAATGTTCATCAGAATCTCGGGGCCATGGCTCCTAGGTAATTAATTTCACAGCTTTGTGGTAATTCCACATCCTCTTCTGCTGACTTTCTAGCTGACGTTCGTGGACATGGAGATTGAGAGCAGCGATGGTTGCATCTACGACTATCTGGAGGTGTACAATGGCGGCTACGCGGACTCGCCTGTGATTGGACGGTACTGCAACAACAAGCCTGATGACTTCCTGTCACAGAGCAACTCAGTGCGGCTCGTCTTCATGACCGACTTCTCCATAGGCGCCGGCGGCTTCATGATCCGATACAGCTTCGAAACCGACTGTGAGATTACTTTCGTTTTAATTGTGAACCATCATTGGTACGGACGGGATGATCATAGCCCAGAGAAAAGTCAGTCAGGGAAAGGTTATGGATAAGTCAGGGAATTGAGGCCTTGCACGGAACAATCGTCGGGTGGCAGAAAACGGTTTGGGTGGCAGAAAACAACGTGATGACGTGAGCAACGGCGGAAAATCCCATTGTCTTGCCACCCACAATGCTGTGTGACGTGTTGATTGACGTCACATGCAAGGTCTCAAATGCTTCAGGAATCTTTCAACCATATGCAACAAGCACATAACTGATACGGATATGGGAGAATGGATACATTAGTACAGAACACTAACATACCTCTTCAGCTTGTTCAAAATACCAGGTTTTAAACAAATCAAGGCAAGCTCATTCCTTTGAAATAAAAAACGTACAAGACTGAATTAAAATGGAGGCAAGTGTTGCACTGTAGTCACCCAGTCAAATCTCCTGAAAGTGAAGTTCATTAATTATGGGTCAAAGGTCATCAATTAGGCAGCAGACCAAACGAGAACGGTGTGAATGGTGGGAGATCAGTCGATAAACACACGACTTACTGTCAACGTTTTAACCACCACCACCACCATCTTCGTCCTCCATAAAGGGCAGACAACTCACATTGCTGCTGGCATCTGGAGTGGAACGATGACGTGACAGTTTGCAACTACACCTGCCCCATAGGTCATGTAGATGTCAACTTTCAATATATTTAACTTTTTCATCAAGAATACCTTCTACATAATGTGATCAAACACACCAAAGAAACCAATTTTCCACTGAGGTTTAGTCAGCAGAAACTCATCATATACCAGAGAAATACTTTCCATATTTGCATGTATCCCAACCCATCGGCTGTTCCGAGATATAGTCGTGGTAAAACACATAAAGCTACCGGTGGCTTGTTTCAACGTGAGGTCAGATTACATAGGGTGTGGTGAGGGAGCATTCATTACCTGCCATGCAGTGGGGTGTTAGCACAGTTTGGTGATTGGCCGACCCGGGGAGGGGCGAGTCATCCGGAAGCAAATTATCCGGCAACTCGTCATCAGACAGCAGATCTAAATCATTCCATTCATCGTCTCCTGAAATGCGCACCTAGCTCTAAATGTCCAATCTCCATTTACCCAGTCACACAAAGTTTTCTCATATTTGCGAATGTGTTGATTTGTTAAACAGCAGCAATAATAATAATAATATATATCATGATTTGACATCCAAGTTGCCGTAAGTAAGTGATGCGCAAACTACATCAAATTAAATCATGCAATTAATTTTACAATATTTAAATGCTTCCATTATCTAGTGACTTATTCAAGATCAATATTATTAATCAAGGATTGGTATTGTGTGCAGGATACGGGTGCATGCAAACCCCATGCAGTTGTCATGCATAAAATAATGGCTTGGTAGAAGCAGGTACAATTTTACATGAAGAAATATTCTTCTAGATTCCACAATTTAGATCTGTTGTTATATCGACACTTTCATGAAGTTTTCACATCAACTACAAGAACCAGGCATTATACCCCCTGTAGTAAGTGGTCTCGTATACAACGACCCAGTGATAAGACCGTGTACAAGAGGGTCATGGTTTCAGATCTGATACCAAAGCTTCATGACGGTGCCAAGAAGTCAAACCAGGTATTCTCTAATTTCAAAACGCCATCTACCATACCATATTCAACTTGATACCCAAACTGTGTGCATTTATTTAAAACAAGTCAATTAACATGCTCAGTTAGTGTAGTGTGCAGATATGTTTTGACTTCAAATTCTTTCATGTTCAAATAATTTAGTGGAATAGAAAAAGTATGTTACAATATGACAGCTTAATAACTGTTTGAAACATCTAGTAGGTTAATTAAAAAAACATAATTAAATATTTTTACCACTACATATGGAAGATAGATCTGGTATGAACCAAAAACATGAAGCCATTTCAAAAGTTCAAATCAAATGTTTATATGTGAGCGGCTGAGTGAATATTATTGTTTCACAGTGGAAATCTTTCACCAATACGCGAATTTTTTTTTTAAAGAATACCGTAGTGGAACATTTGGATTCAACACACTTTGTGAGTGTAGAAAACACAGTTTATTATGGTAACTTTTCCAACTGTGTTAAGATTAATAAAATGAATTCACGTCAAGACAAGCTTTAATATAGGGACTGTGGCACATATAAACTGTATGCACAACACACCTTTTATGCAAATCCACGGCAAATTTGTAATAAATATGTCAGATATTCAAAGTGCTTGTATAATGTGTATATCGAGTTCAATAATCTAAATATGCACATAAATAAACAATAGAATTCCCAGCAATGCACATGCATTAAACACGTATACCTCAAAAGCAGGAGTATTTGCAATTGTCCATCACAGTCTGTACTGTGGCTAGTCTACTTCCATGCACACCTCTGCACGACAATACCATAAGTATTGAAATATAATACAACTGTTCAGGGCTGATCCCTCCAGCATGCAAGCCCTCAACACAATCCACATCTATTTCTCGTCAGTGTCCACTACCATCAGAGGGGTTCAAAACAGGGTAAAGGTCAACGTGTAAACATGTTCGTGAATGATACATGAAAATGTTCTGTCTAGACTTGTGAGGTTTTATTAAAAAATAAAACGTCATCCCTCTATTTCCACTCTAACCATATCCTAATTATACAGATCTGAAACTGCAAATTAATTATTGGTAACGTAGCAATTTGAAGAGTTTTCACGAGGGACCCTAACAATCTGCACACACAAGACTACGTCTGAGAGTAGTGGTCTGGTAGTCACTACAACAGCATCATGAAAGCTTGCACTGGTCGCGAAATTACAAAATCTTTTTGAGTACTATTTCATGCTTAGCCCTCTACATGTTCGAGTTAACCCTCTCCCTACTGGATTAGACTGGTTGCAGTGTTTGTGTCTAATCCAGCAGGGAGAGGTTTAACTCGAACATTTGTTCACAAATCTTTGCATACTCAAAATGTTTCGTAATCTCGGAGCCAGGTCTACATGTTTGATACGCTTATAGAACAGATCCGTCATCCCAGCTTGTTGTGTCTACTTGTATAGCTATCAGTCACCCCAGCTTGTTGTGTCTACTTGTATAGCTATCCCTCATCCCAGTGTGCTGTACCTACGTGTACGGCTATCTACAGTGCAGATGTGTTTATGTGTATGTGTGCCCACATGCGTTTCCAACTCTTGTTATCACACAGCAGTCTGCACACACAGGTTATGGACGATACGATGATGTTAGATCAATCAGAGACGATGACAGACGAAGAGAGAGATAGATAGAGAGATAGAGTTTGCATCTGGGCACAACCAAGTCTGAAAGGAGTGTGATATGGGCGAGGCTGGGCTCAAACTCAGAACCTTTGACTCAAATGTCTGACGAGCTACACATGTGCTAATACTCTCCTCAGTCGTTATATATTACTGCAGCTGCAAATTTGAGATTCAAGCAACCAGCTTTCGTAATTCCTATACAATAAACCTTCCCTGAAAGCTAAACTTTGAATTATTAAGGTGAAGTAAATAACAATCTGGAAAAAGAAACCAGCTGTTCAAGTAGTAATCAGCAGGATTGTCAATAGCAGCGACATGAGCAGAAACAATACTGAGACTAGAGGTATACAGATGATATGAATGACATCCAGAACAAACACAATGCTGATACGGACTCCTTTCAGGCATAATGTTAGAAGAAACAGAGCACTAGTCATTCGCCAAACAAGCCCTGGACGCAAGCGTAACATGAAACAAGCGAGGCTAATTCACATTCTCAAAGCACGTCGCAGTGGTTAGTGATCATATCAAATTGACATCTAAAAACATTTCAGACTATCGGCAAACATGATCGTGTAATTTGGCAAATGACCGTGCGAGAGCAGTAATTATGGGATATATGAAAGGTGTGCCGCCAAACAGGCGGTCACATTGCTACAAGGATGCTACGACATGCTGAGTTTGGGCAGTGGGGTGGGTCAGTAATGTTTACCCTCGGTGAGAGTGGGGGAGAATTCGGACTTCCCGGGGCTCGTACTACCTGGCAGTACAAACTCGGCCCCCGATTGCTGTAAGGAAAGTTAGGGAAGACTGTATCATGGCAAAGTACGAGGAGGCAAAGAAAGCAATAAACCCTGGTCACTTCAGGAAATGAACAGAAAAATAATAAATTAAAAAAGGAGAAAAAACATTGCAAATTAACAATCTGCATACAATTTTATACTCACACTCACTCAAACATACAAGTGATTTAAATAAAAACTAAAATATCCTTGCTATATGCAACAAACTATTTCTTACTTCCTAAATGTAAAAGATAGAATCCCTCACTAATAATAGCAAATTTCTGTGAGCGATTGATGCAGAAATTCAAAGAGATAAATACTTATTTTTAGATAGAACAAAACAAATAGGGCTAGTGTGTGCATTGGTGAAGAAACAAAAGAAAACACAGAAAGATGAGAAGTGATGGAGACTAAATGTGTCTCAGTCAAGACAGATCACAACAGTTCCTAGAATAGAGACGAAGTACTTTAATAATTTACTAACCAAACTTATTATTCCAATAACACAAAGTAAATTTCTTAGGCTACCTTTAGTATTGAGTGAAATTACAACAGGAGACAAATGCTATTGTCAAATACTTAGAATATTTAAGATAAATATGGCAATGCATATTTGACACAGATTTAAATTATAATTTGGATTACAAGATAATATTACTGCTACGCATTGTATTCAAGTAAATAGTCAGGATTCTATTCAATCTTTTGAAGATCTATTTATTATACAGTGAAACCAGATTGTGTATGCCAATCCGCATTATATATGGAATAAATACCATAAATGACCAAAAGTGCAAAATGACCAAGAGTCTTGTGAACAGTGAATTCTACAAATTGTCTCCTACACTTCTGACGTTTCTGGCCAAGGGAAATAACTCTGTGGTGTATTTACCTTTTTCCCGTTTCCGTCCACGTCATCTGCCGTCTGTACGATCTCCACGGCTATGTCCACAGACATACTGTAAACACAGTCAACATGGACATTTGGGATTAGCGAACACTTCATAATGAATAAAACCATCTACTGACACAATATCTACAAACTATTTTCATCATATCTGTGTCTCGGCAAGGCCATTACCTGGCTGCAGGCTTCACTGCGGCGGCTTCCGGTGGCTTCAGTGGCGCGGCATTCACTGGGGCAGCAGCAGCTTCTGGTGGAACAGATGCGGCCTCCTTCGTCGCTGTGAACATCGCAGACAGGAGCAGAATACATTAGCATGTAGCGACATAATACTCCAGTTAACATTGTCACTCATGACAACAATGCCACTGCACTGCACATTCCAGAACCCTTTATCCACACATCCACTGTGGAGAAGACACTGTACATGGTTATCGACTCTCAGTACCATTGGTTCATCGACTGGAACCCCAAGCACTGTGAGTTATTATGGAGTCTAACACGGCAGCAATTGCGACGAACCAAGCACGGGGCAATCTAGGGCCTGCTCCTTTCTAGCTGTACTGTCTGTATTTTCTGTCCGACACATGCGCAGTTACACTGTGCGGTGTTGATCCTTGGTAACTGCTAATCTAGCTAAAAGTAATCGGAGCTAAATATCTCTATCTACTATCACACATCTGAATAATGTGATATTTTTATGTACAATTTCCAAATGCAATAGAAACTATACTGCAGGAGTAACTGAGAGCATTTTGAAAACATCAAAGGGCCTATTCTGGAAACATTCTTACGATCTTCTTAGCTTAAGAACGTTCTTAACTTTATCTTAAGGATACCTAATAGCATGAGCTATTCACATTCTAAGCTTAGAAGATCTTAAGAAGTTACGAGAATAGGGGCCCAGCACCGTAAACCAACGTCATGAAGCAGTCTGTCCACACAGGATAATTACAGCAGCTGTATACACAGGATAACTACAGCAGCTGTATACACAGGATAACTACAGCAGCTGTATACACAGGATAACTACAGCAGCTGTATACACATGATAACTACAGCAGCTGTATACACAGGATAACTACGGCAGCTGTATACACAGGATAACTACGGCAGCTGTATACACTGAGAACAACTATGGCAGCTGTACCTGAGGCTGCCTGCTTGGGGGCAGCTGCAGCTGTAGGGGCTACAGCAGCTGTGACGACGGTGGGGGAGATGGGGGCGGTCTCAGGTAGGTCCTCCACTGGTGTTTCACCCCCCACTAGCTGGTAGTCAGCTCCGGGACCAAAGATTGTCTGAAATAACGATGGCCGAACGTGATAAACCAGGGTGTAGCAATGAAAACACCAAACAAAACATTATTAGTAATTATATTACTACTACTATTGTTAAATTATAATGAAGATGCTGTTTTGATGACCATGATGATGATGACAATGACAACCAAGACGACAGGGTTGGAACTTAACTTTAAAACGTACTCGCCCAAATAATGATATAAATAACAAAACATGAAAGTTCTACCTTTAACATTACGAGAAATGGATCGGGCCGCCGGGCGAGTGGGAACTTCTAACCCCGAGACGATGATGAAGATTATTATTACCTGTGCGTGTGAGATGAGCAGTTCGATGCTCCGCGTCTGATGAGGTGTGTCCACTAGCGAGGCCAAAGAGGCCGTCCCCTCCCTGAAACACACCACTCTTGACATCAACAGACAACTAACTCATGTAAACACACCACTCTTGACATCAACAGACACTAACTCATGTAAACACACCACTCTTGACATCATCAGACACTAACTCATGTAAACACACCACTCTTGACATCAACAGACACTAACTCATGTAAACACACCACTCTTGACATCAACAGACACTAACTCATGTAAACACGCCACTCTTGACATCAACAGACACTAACTCATGTAAACATGTGGCTTGCTATTGAGGGAGCCTCGGGGTATCGTTTCATGAAGCTCTCATATCTACTACTAGACCATAAGCACTTTCTAGTATGCTTATTGATATAAGGGGCTATGGATATGGGTGAATACTGGGGTATTGGCCTGAGTATAGCAAGTATGCCATTTAAGTTTTAAATGAGTAATTAACGCATATAAATGAGTTACGGTATAAGATAGTAGATAAGCTACTAAAGGTAGTAGTAAGGTAGTAAGGTAGTAAGGTAATATGAAGTTAATAGTCCTGTACTGGACCATAATTCAAAGTTTTAACAGTCAGCTCTCCAAAACACTGCCTCTCCTGAGGGATGACAAGAGAAAAAGGAAGAGGTTACGGCGCATGCGCGGAAGTGACATGGATCAGGGAGCAGAGGACAGAGGTCAGGGGTCAGAGGACATGGACAGATGGTAGTAAAATTCACTATGGAATCTTGTCACAGCTCTTGAAACAAGAGAATAATGCAAAATGAGATGGCTGGCTAAGTATACGAAAAGAAAACAACCTTTCACTAGAAGGCAATGTCAACTGCTTGTGTACCGTAGTTTCCAAACAAAATCCATCAAGCTTAATTGGTAATTGATAGTGATTGTTGCAAAATATTTCTTATTTCTATTTCATATATATTTCAAGTATAGTCAGTCTAAACACATCTTGAACATATAAAAAAATGCGACAGTAATATTATGATTTTTGTTTTTAAATGGTAATATTAGGTAACCAATCAGAATGAGTTGGAGTATCATGTGACTACGTACGACGGCCTAAGCAGTGTTGGACCAAACACTATGCCCAGGTTACTGGCGCTCATCTGGTTCAAGTCCGAGTGGGCCGCTATCCTGGAAACCAAAACACTGAGCATTACAAAAACTGTTACTAACTGTGCAGCACTGCCCTAATATGGGAGAGTGATAAACACGTCACAAGGAACGTTGTCCAACAGCCAACACTCTGCAGTGCCCTATGTGTACGATAAAGCAGAATGAAATGATATCCTTGCAAGGACATTGCAAGTGGATACTCGTAACTGCTAGAGGACATTGAGTGAGTGAATATGGAGTTTAACGTCGCTGCGGGAATCTTTTACCCATTTGCAACGACCATTTACGATGAATAGAGGACATTACAAGAGGACATTACAAGAGAACATTGCAAAAGGACATTGTGAGAGAATGTTGCAAGTGGACATTGCCAGAGGTTTTTGCAAGAGCACCTACCTATGCCAGATGACATTGCAAGAGGACATTTAGTGTCGACATTACAAGTGGACATTGCAAGATATTGAGAGAGAACATTGCAAGAGGACCTACCTTTGTAGATGGTGCATGAGGACTGCACATGTCTTGAAGTTTGATGAAGGAAGCATCTGAACTAGGTAGGACAAGTTTTCAATTGTTCTAGCACTATTTATCAAGCCAGACATGTGCTCCTGAAAATTGCAAGAGAACGTGTTGAAAAAATTATCATTATAAAAATAACAAAGTGAATTTTGTGGCGAAACTTTTATATAATAAAATGTACGCGTCAGCGGTCATTTTGAATATTGCACTCGAGCCACATTAGCTGCAACTTTTCAGAGGTGGATATGAGCCAATTTTCATATATAAAGTAGTTCCAATTGTCAATTCCATCAAGAAAAATAGGCAGATAAGCAATAATAACAGGTTTGATTGAAATAAATGTACATAATGAAAAATATGTGTACCAAAAGGGTTTGTCTTCCAAGGGAGATAACTCTGATCGTAATTGTTTTCACGTCTGGCATCAGGCATTTCCTAATTCCTGACATTCTCCTGAACAATTTGGTATATAGTGGTGTTTATTAATTTTCCGGTTTGGGTTGTCGGCAGAAAAGCTGGGATTGCTGCAGCATTAAAATGATCTGGGTGATGAGAAATATTTTCAAAGGTGGTTCTGACGCAGGCGTGTACATACCTTAGCAAGCTGTATGAAGTTATGGTACAATTTAAATGTAAGCAAAGGCTCCGGGAGCTGAAAGAGAAGTTTAAAAAAAGTGTAGAGGACATGACTAATAGTAACCGCTAATAAGAATGGCAATATATATAGAGGGCCAAACAAAACTTATATGACAATTAGAAGCCTGATGAAAAAACAAGCAAGGTAAGTAATTTTGTTTTATACATATTTAGTTTTTTTCCAGTTAAAGAAAAAGGATTGCAGAATTTGTAACCATTTATGGAAAACTGAATTGTTTTGAAAAAGATTGAAGGAAGTTTAAAGTAATGAAATTGAAATGGAATTGCGCAAAGCTGGCTCTATACGCCTCTATACGCCTACCTGCCGCAGGTAGAGTTTCAGCACATTAGAGATAACGTTGGGGTGCTGCTCAGTGAGGTCCACGGAGTCGGGGTCGATGTCAAACCTCTGACAGAGGTTCTCCACTTTACTCTTCACCCCAGACACCCGGTACATGCCCTGAAGCAGATCAGGCAGTAAAGTAAATACATTGTATTATTCGTGATGGCCAACATCCAGTGGTCTGAGAATACCTTGACGGCTAGTCCCCAGTGTTATGAGCTTGACTAGTTTGCGATGAGCTTACCTTGACGGCCAGTCCGCGGTGTTATGAGCTTGACTAGTTTGCGATGAGCTTACCTTGACGGCCAGTCCGCGGTGTTCGATCTCGGCCAGGCACATGGACACGATGGGCGGCACCTCTCTCTTGAACTGGTCCACCTGGTCCTGGAAGTCCACACCGAACGTGGTGTGGCGCCGACCGCGGTGCTGTAACACCACAAACATGTAAACATCAGCAGACAGTTGGCAACTGCTCATTTGCATAATTATGCTTTGTGTTTTTTTAAAAGGCTGTAAAACACTGGGAATTACAATCCTTTAATATTACATGGAGATTTACTAAGCATTAATTAAATAATTACATAAACATAAAAATACAACACATGCATACCCCAAATTCTTCGTTGGCCGACATGATTCTCTTGATGAGATTCCGTCGTTGTTCATCGCCTAGAATACAGAAAAACAAGTTTCATTCATAAACTCACCATAGTCTAACCACTGTCTGCTTGGTTTAATTTAATACATCAAATTCTATGAAAACACAATCTCACCATTTGCATACTTCTCCGGCTCCTCCTCGGCCAACTCATCTAGGGAGTGGCTCGCGACCAGTTGCCGCCGCATGTTGGCGTGGGGACTGTTGCTAGGCGACGAGTCATGTGACTTGTTGCTACTACTGCCACTGGCGCTGTCGGTGTCGCTTCCCACTCCCACAGAGTGGCCCCAGGCTTTCACTCGGTGCTTGTCTGCAACAACAAACAAAATTCATAACAAAATAGTTCCATCGTCATAAAATTATGAGTTCAAAGATTGTGTTCTTATATAAGTACAAGTATTTTTTCTGTGGTGAATGTATATGCTTTCTGCATTATTCAGATATATTTTTGGTGATCTGTTTTCGGTGGGAGGAAAACCTGTAATATCTATATGCTATGGCAGAAAACATTAACCATGGATTGTACAGAAAAAGCAAGAAGAACATCGACTGTACACTGGAAAAAATGAGTGAATGATTCACAGAGCAAATATTTTTCATTCATATGCAATGACACACATTGGGTCCAAATTTTCTTCATCCACTAATTAATTGATTGATTAAATTGGTACTTTAATATGGGAATATTTTACCCATATGCGACGACTGTCCACTAATTTGGAGTTATTTGAGTTACCTTTCCTTGGCGATAACACTGGTGAACCTTCATTTGAAGGAATCATGTCTGACGATGCGGAGCCATTGGACTGCGTACTTGGTTTTCTCCCTTGATCGTATCTGAAGCCATCCATTCTGCGCGGAAAAACAAAGGGAGATAACTTAATATTTACTCATAGTTTGTAACAGTTTGTTACTACAGCTGCTTGGATAAAATTATCTCGACTATTGAAAATTAAGACCAGGCCGCGAGATTATTAAACCTTTTCAGTACAATTTCACGCTCAAGGTCAAATATTAGATGGGGATTTGTGAAAAATTTGTTTTAACTGAGCATGAAAATCGTACTCAAAGAAGTTTCACAATATTGGGCCCAGGAAATGTGGTTACAAAACTCTTTTGGCCCTGAGGTTACGAAACTTGTTTGAACATGATTTCATACTCAACCGATTTTTAATGCAAATCCCGCAGCAAAACATGAATTGGTCATGAAATTGTATTGAGAATCATTTCGTGACCCTGGGGCGTGGTTCCATCAATGTGACTTACTTTGCTCCCGATATGAAGGCTTCAAATGTGAACGCCTCCTGTCTGTGACTGCTAGGGATGGGGAGTCTGCGGACAAACTCTGCGTACTGACTGCCGGCCTCGTACGTCTTGCTGCTCTCACATAGGGTGTGGAACTACAACACAGGGGCAGTCAGTCAGTCATAGGGTGTGGAACTACAACACAGGGGCAGTCAGTCAGTATGGAGTTTAACGTTGCTGCTCTCACATAGGGTGTGGAACTACAACACGGGGGCAGTGAGTCAGTATGGAGTTTAACGTTGCTGTGGGAAACTTTCACCCATTTGCGACAATACAACACAGGGTGTGCAACTGTGTTATTCCACGAACATTGAACAATTCTCAGTCAGTGGTTTGTGTCACACTGTGAATCTTTACAGCATTTGAAATTAAGTCATTCTCCATAGGCCCAATGTTAATGGAGTTAAAATCTGTAATTTTCAGTGGGGGGTCACACAGATACCTTTAACATTGCATATTTTCAAATGACCCCCTGACCCCCGGATCCCTTTAATATGAACACCGAAGATACATGTATTTAAAAACTGAATAATTCTTAAATACAAACTATCTGTGTCTTACAAAATACAACCTATTCTATTTAAAATGAATGCATAAATGAGCTATTATTTTATGTTGTGTGAATAATTCAACTCGTATGCGATGATATTATATTAAATCGATATAAATTCCATATATAACATAATTTATTACAATAAAAAGTAAGTGAGTGAGTCGCAGCGAGAATCTTTCACCCATTGCTAGGAAAAAGAGGATATTGAAATCTTTGGAAGATGAAAGCCAGTAATTCTACTAGGAGATGATGAATGTTTCTACACCTGGACGTACCTGTACAGGCAGAGGAGCCGAGACCGTGTGAAGCAACTGGAAGTAGTCCACAGTCACCTGAAACAAAGCAAACATCACCAATGTACAGGGCTGCAATACATTCCCTACACTATACCACATCAAGAGAGAACAACATCACATCAAGAGAGAACAATATCACATCAAGAGAGAACAATATCACATCAAGAGAGAACAATATCACATCAAGAGAGAACAATATTACTGAATTATCACAACTCTTTTTGCTTCAAAATTCATACAGTAATAATTAGGAAAAGTACATCCAAGCAAATTTCTTTTATTAATGTCGCTGCAGGAATATTTCAACCATACGCAATGGCGTTAGATGGAAGTCATGCATCGACTGCTGGGAGATTCTACGAGAGGAACAACTATTCTCATCTGATGAATTGGGTTCAAATTCACTCAAGATTCTTTCACTTTTACCACGGCTTGTCAGCTCAGGGCAGGAGGAACGCTGCAACATCTCTAGCACTGAATGTTGTAGTAAACCTGCAAGCACCAGCTGCTACTGCTGAACTAAGGATGATATTTGTATTTCCATAGTTCAAACGCATATCCTATCATGATCGCGTCAGAAAGATAACTTTTGCAAACATTGATTCTGGGCACCCAGGACGGGATTTGAACCCAGGGCATTTGACTCCCAAGTACAACATTCTACAATTGCGCTACCACACGCCCCCACTGCAGATAGAGTGTTGTGCCAATGTATTATCTTCCATGAATACTCACAGACTTCATGACCTGATCACAAAGCTGAATCTGCTCTCTGATCCTCCCAAGTAGCTCAGTCTGAAAGTTAGAGAACAGCCGCAATAGCGTGAACCAACCATTTATATTGATTTAAAATGAAAGTCTTTCTAAAAATGCTTTCTTTATTTTGAAAAAGACTTGTTTGTTAGCACAAAAGGCCAGGATCAAATGAGGATAAATAAATAAAAATTTGGTAATTTAAAGCACGATACAAAATCAGAACAAATATAACGGAATAAAAAATAAGAATTAAGACATATGTGATGATGTAAACCAAAATGCTTACATAATTAACCAGACAGATTATGAATGAATGAATGATATTTTACATCGCAGCAGGAATATTTCACCCATATGCGACGACAGACAGATTGTCCCATGAGACAGTGGTAAGGTATATACTTAAATCATGGCCCACCTTAATTCTGTCCAGCTCCTGTTGCCGATGGTTGGTCTCCACCACACATGCCTTGTACGTCGTCTCTGCCTCCGCTGCCTGCAGTCAGGAGTAAATACACACTGTGACATCTGCCGTCACTAACAGCATCCTATAACATCATGCCTAGGTCCAAGTAGTTTATTTTATTTTATTTTAATTGGGGTTTAGTCGCTTTCAAGATTCTTTCACATATCAAGACTTATGAGTTTAGGGCAGGAGGAAACCTGCAACATCCGTAGCACTCAAGGTTGCAGTAAACCTGCGAGGACCTGGCTGGTACTGACAGACCAAGGATGATAACTGCATTGCCACTCAATAGACAGTGCATCATCACATCACAAAGGTAACTTTCGCGAACATTGATGCCGGGCCCCCAGGGCAGGATTTGAACCTGGAACCTTTGGCTCTGAAGTCCAACATTCTACCACTGTGCTACATCCCGCCTCCATCTGTCACATAGATTGACCTACAATGCCCAGCAAGGATCACAAGTATTTTCAAAGCAAGCAATGTCAGTGGCCACTTTGGTTGATTCAGAAAACATCCACTGTGCATGTCAACTACATACTGAATGAGAATGCGGAACTGTGGCACACATCATCTATGTACTTTATCTGTATGTGGCACACATCATCTATGTACTTTATATGTATGTGGCACACATCATCTATGTACTTTATATGTATGTGGCACACATCATCTATGTACTTTATCTGTATGTGGCACGGTGGCACACGTCAACTACGTACTTTATGCATGGCATCCTCCTCCCCTTTCTTGCGCTTGTCGTGTTTGTCCGACTCGGCCTTCTGCGAGAGTTCCCTGGCTTTCTCGTAGTCCTGCTGTCGGTTCACGTACATGTGCTGGGCCTTCCGCAGGTTAGACACCGCGTCTTGCTGCAACACGAGGAGGCCATGACCACACACAGTAATGTACACCTGGGACAACACTGGAGGAAAGTGAGCGGGCGTGTACACCTGGGACAACACTGGAGGAAAGTGAGCGGGCGTGTACACCTGGGACAACACTGGAGGAAAGTGAGTGGGCGTGTACACCTGGGACAACACTGGAGGAAAGTGAGTGGCTGAGTCAATCTTTCACCAATATGCGATAATAGAAGAATTTCTTTGTATGTAGAAACGCTCTGGACCAAACTATTGGGAATGTAATTTCACCAAACTAGGGGAAAGTGATTTGTTTGTAGACATACTAAAGACCATTAAAGAATACAACACCTCCGAACTGAACAGCTCACTGATAAGAACGAAGCCAAGACAAAAATTGAATTGACTTCATTTAAGTTTGTCAGGTACCTACTAAACATGGAGGTGAGGATACAGCACTACTACAAACTACAAACAATCAGAATACATGTCAACTTGTAAACTTGTAAAACTCAAATCAATTCTGAAGATCTCAAATTTCTTCTGATTTTCTATCACCAAAAATAAACACTTTTGTAAAAAGAAAATAACTACAAAAGATATGGACAAATAAATGTAAAATTACTTTGTAGAAAATAATCACAACTGCAAAGAACTTGTACTCACCAACATGCCTTGAAGCACGAAAAGTAACAGTATTGAAATATTTATCATTTTCTCTTAAATTATTTAATAATTCACTAATTAAATCTAGGCAAGGTTTAAGATTTATATATCATGATTCAAATGTTACCATTCTAACACAGTCTACAACATTATTACATGACGGATTACGGTACTCCATTTATATTTCTTAATAATGATTTGATTGAATTAATGTTTAACGTCGCGGCGGGAATATCTCACCCATAGGCGACGATCTTAATAATGAACGTATATTCTTAAATTTTGTATATGAAAATTGCTTATTTGCGATAGTTTTTTGATTGATTGAATTAATGTGTCCCAATTGAGACAAAATAAAACTCACCATTTTCTTTCCTTCTCTTGCCCAGATTTCTTTTACATTCTTCCGAACTTTGTCATGTTCTGCTCTTCGCACAGCCAATGGCTGAAAATAAAACGTAGAAAAATAAATAAAATTACTATAACGTCTCTTCAAGGTGAATAAGCTAGTGACTTGGCACCTTTAATCCTCTCCATGCTGGAGGCAACCAGAGATGCCCTAAAGAGCTGTGCCTGTGCCTAATCCAGCAGGCAGAGGGTTAAAGGCATAATATCGCAGTCTGACACAAATTAAGTTGTCGTTTTGGACAGAATTGGAGTTAAAAATGCAAAGTACATGCTCTTAGCATACAC
>JAVCKZ010088597.1:0-11955 GCA_034780755.1 Lepetodrilus elevatus
TTTATCTGGTTTGGAATACATATGTTGTACATGTTTTAGTTTTAAAATTCTTACAGAACATAATTACCATCAAATAAAGTACTTTATAAATGACAAGCACAAGTACATGTCATGTATGTTCTTTCTGTTTGAAGTGTGCAATACTCATGTTGACTCAACATGATACATTCACCATTTTAAACAACTAGAATAATTTTTGTTGATTTATTTTCCTCGTAATTTCTTTTAGTTTCTATTTCAAGTCGACATCAGCTAATGTTTTGTACACCGTAGCTCGATACATTCCAAACCTGTTTTATGTACATTGTACGTATGTAACACCAGCTATTTTAGCCAGTACCACACACACTATTAGTCAGATAGGTGCAGAGTGCAATACCTATATCAACATAGCGTGTACACGGAAAACATGGGAATGGTATGCAACCGGTTCACCATGTGACAGAATCATCAGAGTGTGCATTAGCATTACGTATGTCACTGACAGGTTTACATTTACGTATTATGTCCTTGTGCTGGATCTTGCGCATGACTATGAGGTGTGAAGATACAGTAGATTGCCATGCAATGTGTATCACGATTTGTTCATGCAAAATATATGTGTTAACAATTAAACCCATATCTACCACATTATTAGACTTCATATTTTATCTTTATAAGTTGATTTATTTCAGGGTGGTTTTTTTCATTGTTTCTAAAGAACACCAATTTACATGTTATTTTTTAATATTTTGCATTTTTAAGTAGATTTATTTGGGGCTTTTATCATTTTTAATATGTTGTAAAAATTAAGGTACATATAGTTATGTGGTGTTTTTGACCATTTCTTAAACATCTAAATTTGTTCTTCTGCTTTATCATCATGTCTCATGTGTAACTATTACAAACATCTGCATTTTAAGCAAAGAAAAACGTACATACCAGGAATACATTTTTCATTTTAAAAAAGGCCTCTTAATGTAATTATTGCATCCTTTGCAGAATAAACATGTCTGCATAACAAACTTTAATAATAGTTTCATATGTAGTATAACTGACGTACAGATTCATAATTCCTACATTTACACTTCCTTTTTGACAGTTCCCATGTGCTGAGTGGGTAAATGACATTAAATTTGAGGTGAATTTTGCCATGATGATAAGACTTACATGACAATAACTGTTTTTACTCTTGTAACAACGTTGCCAAGTTGATGTTAGATGTATGTGATCCCGTCTAAGTATCTTGGCGGCAGTATGACGTAAGCATTCTTGCTGTATACAGTATTTCAGACAGAAGCGTTGTTGACAAGACTGGCAAATAAATGCATATATTCTGTCATGTTTCCAGGCCCAGATGTATGTGTACATGTTTCTATTGTGATTGATGTACAAGAAAATACATTGCTACCTATGCAAGTAGACATCCAGATACGCAGCCGTTGAAGATGTACATGATGTCACGCAAACATACGCATTACTGTTGATGTAAGCCAGATTGCTTTTTTCTTGTACTGTTCAGATGTGTTTGTGGTGCTTATTAATAGTTCAATAATGTGTTAACCTTGTTCCTGCTAAAGGCAATTAGAGGTGCCCTAATTATCTTTATTTAAAACAACAACAAAAGATTATGTCTTATTTTGTTTTGCTTTTAGAACTTTTCAAGTTTCTTTCACAGATACATGACATATCTCACATCTTGTCAAGAGATATTTTCTTTAAAAGATTAATATTAATATTCCAAACACATTCACAGTATTGATCCTATTCAAATATTCTAGGTAATATTGTCTAAGTGTCTAGGTTTCTCACATAAATTGTATTCACAGCAATAGAATACTTTTCACAATTATCTGACAATGGAGACTTTAATACTGCTTTGTAAGCAAGATTTACCCGATAACAATACGTTTCCTGTGTGATAACATTTAGTATGGTTAAAAGGAAACACGAATCACGATTGAATAGCAATAACCGTTGAACCACACCCAGAATTTCATTTGTACACAGGTATGGATTTACTTTTTCCATCTTTAATGTACCTTAGCTATAGTAGTTCTTTCAAAGTGTGATACCACACTAAGTTATCACGACCCTATAGGTAGCCCCCCAGGGCTGTGTCTCGTGTTTTCTTGAGCAATTACCTTTTGTGGACATTGAGTTGTGGTCGGAAAACCCATCAGATATATTGTGACGAGAACTTGTCCAAGTTTTTGTCCTATTAATATACTATTATTGTCCGTTTTGTGAAAGGAATGTCGTGGTTGGTACATAGCGATATCCAATGACTTTCCAAGGTAAATTATTTGTTTTAATTACGACGTAGGTATGGGTCAGTCGGCGCGCTCACGTTGTACGATTCACACGATAATTGAACTCAGGGTAATTGTTCGGTGGTTTTTCAGAATACAATAGCTCCTTAAGGAATAGGTCACAATACAAGGGGTATGTTCTGGTAAACGTATACAGGTAGGTGTTGATTGTTTTAATGTTAGTAGTGAGAAAACTTTCAACCATTTGGTGATATTGATTTGTTGTTAATACACCAATTTCACTTTCATTAAAAGTTTATACAGCAAATGTCAAATAACGGTAAGTCTTCAATATATTGATGTGTACTCGGCTTATATTGTATATGTTTGTCAATGGTTTTATTAATGGTTTTATTAATGGTTTTAATAAATTATCCTGTTAATTTGCAAATATGTGTGAAGTTTACTTACCGTATTATATTGTCCTGTCATTGGGTGTATGATTTATGGGTTTAATTATTTTGTACAAGAAGATAATATTAATTACAAGTCAATTAACATCTATGTATTAAGTTACTTTATATAATGTAGAATGTAGAGCATCACATTCCGAAATGTAGAATATTGCATTTTGGTACTAAATGTCGACATAAATAATCGTAAAAGTACGAAACAATAGAAAATAATGGCTGCAGTGCAAGTTTCTATAAACTAATCATACTGGAGGTTCTATAATGTGTTTTCCTATTGTGAGTAATATACAAAAAGTTCATTGAAAGTCAGCGTTATTGTTTGTGCTATGTGACTATTAGAACAACTTACTGAACCAAAAGTGAGAGTCTGCCATTCTTATTTCGGAATGGGAAAGACTGTCATTGTTTGGACTGTGTATATGATATATATTGGTAAAATATACAATGGTGCCCTGAATACTAGCTCAAATGAAATAGGTCAGTCATGTTTAACTACAGTATTTTCAAAATGTATATGTTCATTCAAATGTCTCTGTACGTACTACAACGAATATGACAGTTTGCTGGGTTTGGTAGAATTATATTTTGTTAATAATGATTTCTTTCTGTGATATACATTCAAATATAAATTAATATATACATATATGTACATGTATGATTTAGATTTTGGATATGCTCCACAATTAACATGTATATACCATTAACTGGGTATAAAATTAAGTGGAATTTTATGTCATATGAAACGAACTGCACACTGTGTTTACTTGAACCTGACTTTACAAAAGTATGCATTGTGTGTTACGCCAATAATTTTATGGACCGTATCATTGAAGCTGAAGAATGCCTGTCAGTTTATTTTCTTCATTATCCAATCAAACATCTATTATTTTTAAAGGCACATTATCCCTACATATGGTTGAGTGAACAATTTAAGCCCATGTTATTTTAATGTTAAATATGTCTCGCTGATTTTACAGCATTTTAATCGGGCTTATTGACGCAATGTATTGAAAGCGGCAGAAGGCGATAGGCAAGCAAATACTATATAAAAAATTACCTCAACAATTTGATGTCATTAAAGGTCAAAGCAGCTCTCATGCCTACAGTGGTGGGTGTTCTTGATCAATTGACTCCATAAATATATAAGTATGGGCTTTACCGTGGTACAATACAGCGATACATGGGAAATCACGAGTGTTGTGTATGCGTGTGTGGGACCTGGCTGATCTGTACTGTGAGAATGTTAATGGTGTGAAGAGGGGATTACACTGAGATTAAATTAGTATGACATTAAATAATCGGTTGAAGTGGTTATAGTCCATGATAGAGAATTATGCATTGAATGCAGCTGAATGAGGTCATGGCCAATTGAATGAGGTCAGGGTCACTTGAATGAGGTCATGGCTGTAGGATTTCCAGAAAGAAGGAACATCCACGTCCTTGTACACAAATCACCTGAAAGTTAGAGAATTGTAAATTAAAAGAAATTGGAGGTCCTCCCTATTTCCAATATATCCCCTAACCACCTAACCTTCCCCACCACTCCACTTCCCCAATCTTCATGAAAGTTGGATTAATTTGAAAATAAATGTAAATGTGAAACAAAATAAAAAAATCCAGTTCTTCCCTACCCCAAATACAACCTCCCAATACCACCCCCACCCCCACCCCCACATTATCATCTCCCCCACCATGTCCACATCATCTCACACCACCACCCACACCAACCACCTACCGATCCAGTCTTGGATGTGGATCACAATGAAGTCTTCATGATGTGTAATGCTCAGTACCTACTTTCAGCCTATTGTTTACTGTCACGCGGCCTTACCTCATGAATTTATTCAAGTTGTAAGTGGATAATTGAATCCATTTTCGACAATTTCCTACGGAATTGACATTTAAATGTCCGTTGATTAAGCCTGGGAGGAGAGCAACTACCATCAACAAGCGTACAGATCTACGAGGGATTGACATTACAAATTTGCCGTGATTATTCCAAGCAGGACTTGTCTAGCCATGTGAATAACTAATAGAGAGAGGGCATGATATCTACAAATGTCAAGAGCTTGTTCCCTGCGATTCCCATTGTCGTTGTTCATCTGCTGTCAATTCAGTATCAGACAGAGTTCAAACAGCAGTTTACCAAAGGTCAAACCTCAAGAGTACTTTCAGCAAAACATGACAAGAGTTCACCGTTTTTTTCATTCATTCTGAGATAGACAGTGGGTGGAATATTGAATTTGAACCACTTGGCAAACGTCAGGTGAGATTCAAGCTCAGTCTGGTTTTATTAATATTCAACAGCATTAAGTCTGGATTTACGTGGCGAATATGAGACCAAAGTTAAAAGGCGAGTTTGTGTACATGTATGTCGGAAAATATCAAGATTAACAGTGAGAAAATATGTGAAAACTGTTCTGTTTATTTCCCATGTCAACTCATGTATTTATGTTATTCTGTGAATGCATTAACCCTTTCCCTGCTGGATGAGGTACAAGCACAGCTCTTTTGGGCATCTCCGGTTGCATTCAGCATGGAGAGGGTTAATAAAGCGATGCACAGCGGCATCACTACTGGACTGAATCCTGTCATGGTGGTTGCCCAGGAAGACCTCAATGTAATGTGTGTGTGCCAAGGGTACAGTTATTGTCCATTATTATTCAGACCAGCCATGATTCATGGTCGTTACCAGGTTGCCATCCCACAATAAACAAATCACTAATATTTCTGAAATACTTTGGGAAAATTGTATAAGACTTCAATTTCATTGTCCACAAGGTTAATGGAATACTGTAGAAGAACAACATTAAATCCCAAATCACTCACAAATATTGGCGCCCAATAAATGGTATATATACTATGAATGAAGAAATGCCTAAAGGGATACTAGTAGGTATATAACTTAGTATATATTAATGTGTGAGAACTCCATTCAGTTTTTGCTTTAAATACCCTGCCCAGCAGGTATGCATAGATCAAAGAGACTCCAAACAAATACATGTATATTTGCAAAGGACATTTTGTTACTCTTTGGATGAATTTATGCATTATCTGGGGATACATTGTGAAAGAAAATTTTATTTTATGACTATTTTAGGCTGGATCTTTCAGTAATTTGTTAGAAAGAATGTCTTTTATGTAAATTTAAAGTGCACCATTTAATTTAACTGATGTTAAAAGAAATGCAGACAGTATCTTAATAAATTGTATTAAAAATATGAAACATTCTATTTACATATGCGATGAACATTGGAAATCAACATTTTAGGAACATTTAATCATAACCTGAAATGGTTCATTAAGACATTTACCTTTTCAACATGGTATTATATTTAAAAAACATTCTATGCATGAAGGCATACTATGGTAACTGTTGTACTTGGGTTTCAACCTTTCTCTGAATAAGGAATGAAAAGTTACCCTGTTCAAAGTGAAGATCACGACCCCCACAAAGTGAAGATCAACTCCTAGAAATCTTGGGAGCAAAGGTTATAGGAAGAAAGTCACAAAGAATATATGTCCCCCCTTTTTCTCTGAAAGATATATTTTTGAGGTAGAAAATAATCATACCCTGTGACAAAGAACATCAGTGAAGAGGGAAATAGTTTCCACGGACCTGTGTAGCTATTGTCCTGGCGTTAATGGCTTGATAATGTCGACATTGTGACGAGAACCCGAACCTATTGTTGTCTGTTGAGAGCAATGAACAAGACATTAGACTGACATTACAATGACATTAGACCTGACATCACTGGTAAGAGATGACACGGCAGCTGAACCAGCCATTGAGTTCAAAACAAGATCAGTAGGAACAAAAAGTAAAGGTTATCATTGTAACTCCAATTGCAACCGTTTGGTTAATGTAGGATTTTATCACCAAAATCTGGTACTCTTTATTTTTCTTTGCCAAGATTATTATCAGATTAACCTTCTCCATGCTGAAGGCAACCAGAGATGCCCTTAAGAGTAGTGACTGTGCCTAATCCAGCAGGGAGAGGGTTAAGGGTGGGTGGTGTGGGTGGGTGGGATTTAAGTTCTTAATACTGTTTAGTTCACTAATCCTTTCTTCAAGATTATTATCAGATTGGGGGTTGTGTGGGTTGGTGGGACGTTCTTAATTGATGTGATTTTTTAAATAAGACAGACTTGCTCTTGTGTTTCCTCTCTGCATGGAGCCACGCTTATTAACACAATTCACCCGGTGCCTGGGAGTGTATGGACTGCACAAATGTGCACAAGTCGTTAAATGTGCTCTGAGTTTAGCCATTACATCTGTTTCTCTGAAAGAACTTTGGCATTACCGCAGTTCATAAATATTACCAGCTGACAGGCACCGAAAACGGAAGTATTAAGTTCACGTGGCAATTGAATACACTTCCGTTGGAGACGTTTTTATCACATATTTTGTCTCCATGACAGTTTATTACAGGCTTTAAAAATATATCAGACTTTCTTTATTTCAATATATGTGTGTTAATACTGTATATGTTTTAGATCTACATCTGGTTTGCTATAACTTGACCTCAGTTTGATTCATCATGGCAGGCATTACATTAATGTGTTCCAGTTATTAGGGTGGTTTGCAGAATATTTTGATTGGGTGCTATGCATTGGTATCTAGGGTGTGTCACCATATTCCAGCATTGGCAATGTACCGGTAGTGCAAGGGAATGCAATACATTTAGGATTCTGTTTTAATAATCAATTGGGTATTTGGGTCAAGTAGATAACTTTAGTAAAAGGATAAAGTGGTTTTTCATTAGATTCTGAATACACTGTTATCTAACAGCAGGGATGGAACTTGATTTAAAAAGTAACCATCTGAATAATGACGTAAATAACAAAACATGACAATTCTACTAGTCTGTAGGATACCTTTAACATTAGGAGAAATGGATCGCACTCCCAGGCGAGTGTCTAGTTCTATCCCTGTAACAGACATGTTGTTTTTATTTTAGAGGATATTGAACCACTAATGTTTTTGCATTAATGTTTACATTGTATCATTTATCACATTCAATATGGGCTTCTGTATGAAAACACTGTACATTAATGCATTGCAATGCCCATCTATAATGAACACCATATCCACAGAGCAATATGTTTATGTTTCATATAAAATGTTATATGATAGGATTGCACACAGATTCATGGCTCTCAGCTTGCTCCTAACCCAACCCGACAAGCTTAGCACCTGCTAAGCCATGTCCTAAATATTTAATTTGGGCCCCATCTGATCAGAATATCTAATTAACTGCACTAAATTATCCATTGACTGAGCTGCATAATGACCCTGAAGAGTAATCCAGGGTTTATTCCACTTGAGCAAATATGCAGAAAAGGCAAAGGCTTAGATAGCCACCTTGCAGGACCCTGGTGTTGAGATCTGACAAATACAGAGCAGGGGGGGAACACATCAGCAGATGTATATCTATTAACAAATCTGTTTGTAGTGTAATCTGTTAGACCCTGTGTGAGTGGGGTGGTGGATTACTGTACTGTCCTGGGGGGTGGGGACAAGGGTAGCATTGCTGAGTATGGGTACATGGCGGGATAGTCAGATTAGTTAGGTACTGTACCTTACCTGTACTGTATACTGTACCATGAACATGTCCATATGTTTGTATGATGTACTGAAGATGGATGGTGTACATGTAAATGTTGTATATAGTTTCTATAATATATGTATATTATATTTTTGTATTATTTAAATGTTAAATATGATGGTTCTCCTTGGTATACAGTGGCGCCATGGCATAAAGTTCATGTATATCTGTACACACACGCACACACATGCATGCACGCACGCACGCACACACACACACACACACACATACGACATGCACGCGCACACACACACACACACACAGTACACACACATCACATCACGCATCACCCTTCCCCAAATGAGGCAACACCAACTAATGAAATTAATCCTGCAATTACAAAACAATCACACATGCAGTATCTCATAAACATATGTTAACGGGCTAATTGCACATGTCCTGCTGACTACTAATTACAGCCAACTAGTTCCACAGAAGATGATCTAACTAACGGATCATTTACATATGTTAATTAACATGTTGGAATACCATGTCAATGAAGACAAAGCATTGCTAACACCACACATAAAGGAACTGTGTCAAACCTAGTCCAGCTGGAAGATATTTGGAGATAATTAATTACATTTAATACGAGAGTTTTATGGTTCCATGTTAACATATACACAGTTACCGCTCTCGTAGGGTTACGATTGCTCCATGGCACAGATACACACAGTTACACACAGTCATGCACACCAAAGTAAGCATATAACGTATGTGTGCGTAAGTATACAGCCGATTATGAACAGGTGTGTATAAATAGCACAGACTAGGGCAGTTATGAATGTTCTACCACCTCCAGACATCATGTCAGATTGATCAACAGTTAGGAAATTGGATTTCTAAAACGTAATTTATAGGTACAGGTATAGCCTATAGCAGTATATCCCAAGGTCAGGTCGTGCACTAGCAGTATATTATTATCTAATAAATATCGGATATTTTACTTTATTAGAACTCTATTCAAGCTAGTGTTCCCTTCCTTAAACATCAATGTCCTCAAAATCCATTGTGTTTATTTTAATTGTTAAAGCAATATTTATCAAGCTGGTATTATGATAATCATTCTACTTAAAATCCATTATGTTTGTTTTACTTTTATAGAATTGTTTGTCAAGCTGATGTTGTGAACATTATTTTACTTCAAGTCCAATGTGCTCCAATTCTTTTTCTCCAAAAAGCACAATAAGAGTGAACTTTCTTTAGAGGCATATCTTTAGGCTTAAGCTTATCATATCTTCATGGCTTATTGTGACTTCATGGCTTTTGTTCATACCTGCATGGGTCCTTACAGTCATAACTGTTAGTCTTATCTACATCCCTTTTAGCTTTTCGTGCCCTAATTAGGGATTTCACACTTAATCTATGCAAACAAACCCTCATGTTCATTGTTGTAAATCCTCTGGTTGTCGGGATTACAGATAGTGCAGGGCTTGGTCTGGTCTATATGCTAAGTGAACAGGGGTTAAAAAGGAAGGGGGGGGGGGATTTATTTTGTTGGTTTTGGAAATTGCTAAGCTTGTTTACAAGGAGATAAGTATTAAGTCCCCTTTGCTGCGGGGCAGGTTGGATTTCTGCGTGAGTTTCTGTAGGGGGCGAAATGTACACCACTGCCATACATGTTGATTGCTGATTGATGTTATTCTATAGCTGTTTGACAGCCATGTATTGGGTCCGCTCCAGTATCGTGAACCCATGTATTGGGTCCAGTGAAGTAGGTACAGAGGATTACACTGTAGTGGGGGTATTACAATGTATAAGTACAAGGTAAAGCACATATGTAAGTATTTTGGTTGAAGAGATGGACTTACGGTACTGACTTCGTTAATTTACTGGACGTGTCTGGGAATTTCAGAAATTTGAGTTTGTTTCTTGTAAAATACTTTCGTCCTAGGGGTTGTGGAAATCCCCTGGAGGAGTTCTGTTCATATATACCTGTTATGACACAGACATCGCTACTGGTGAAGTATTTGTGTGAGGATTTAATAGCATCTCGCCAGGGAAAAGATTTAAGATATGTTTGTCTTGCAGTTCGTGAAGGATTCTGGGAACGTGTTCTTGAAATGTCACAGATTCTGAGGCTTGGCTAATTTGAAGAATCTTGAAATATGATTCTTCAGGTATTTCACATCGATATCCACATACCCGTACATTTTTATGGGCTATAGTCGTTATGTATTTGTGAAAGATTTCTGTAGTGACGTAACACAATAATTCACTCACTTATGGCCTATAGGTGTCTATCTAAATGTGAGGTATATCCTGTTCGTCAAGGTCTAGAAAGCTTAATTGTATTGTTTTTTATTGTGCTGATTAATGTTTATTTATAAAACCAGGATATTAGGCAATGTTTCTTAGTCATAATGTATCTTGTATTAACTTTTAACTCAAAGTGATAAAATGGATTATTTTTTTTTAATGTGATTGTATACAACTTTCAATACGGTAATCTATCAAGTAATTTTTATCAATTTTTAATATATTGTAGAAAACTAAGAGGTAGATAGTATTGTTATACATCTTTGCATCCGATATAAAATACAAAACATGCATTTTTATATCCCGAAAAGTCCTTGTAACCTTGAGATTTAGTGCTATGTGTTCTACGGGAAAAGTTTAGGTCTATTTTCAAAAGGAACATCACTTGTTCAAATTTACTTTATAGACATCTTTGAACAGTTCAAAGGGCAGTTCGTAAGAGTTGAGTGTTTTCACACATGTCGGGTGAATAGTATTTGCTAAACTGTCCTATTTTAAAGATGGCAGTGTTATGCAAACTGCAAGCCCTGCTGATTAAATGTTTGAAAAGTGTTTTGTGTTGGTTATGGCCTTCTACTGTCTGTGAGGTCCACGGGCAAACAGGGGTATACTTATGTCTGTAGTCAGACACAGGTCAGGGCAAATTCAACAAGCGAAAGTACAACTCGTGGGTTTACAATATTTTACTGGTATTGTGTTGTATTATCTGGTTTGGTCTGTTGGTTTGAAAGAAAGAGTTCTTGTATTGTTTGTTTGACATTGTGCTGAATGAACAGACATTTATTCATAGAGCCAAAGAATTTAATATTTTAGGTTTCACAAGTATTTGGGGGTGAGTATATTGGACTGATAGTTTTCATGTTACATACTGAATTCTTTAGGTATAGAATAATTATGTAGATCTACCGTATAGGTATTTACTGTGATATTCAAGATACTTTGTTACGTATTTGGGGTGTTTTGTCCTGTTTATTCTTTGTAGTCCTAATGAAAACTGTCTCAAATATTCACACCACCCCTTTCCGAACATCCCGCTATACAGTACACAGTACATGTACTTTTGGTCAATGACCTGCTCATAATATAAATAACTGCACTTTTGTTTCACATTGTAAATCACTGTTATTATATTATCACCAAACTGTATTTTATTATTAACCCTCTCTATGCTGGAGGCAAATAAGCTGTATCCGTAGGAGAGGGTTAAATTAACTTTACTTACAACAGACTCCTCCTATATTAAACATATGTGATATTAACATTGCTAAAATAATACCTTAACATATCTCTAATGTCTACAACAATGTTTCTATTTCATGATACTTACGACAATAAACATTGGGTAAACACCGTTTTGCCCTAAATTAGCCAATATATTTCTAC
>JAVCKZ010088608.1:0-11954 GCA_034780755.1 Lepetodrilus elevatus
TTCGCGCGGACGTGATAGAAGACAACCCATGCACTCACAGTCTAGCGCGCTATTTCACAACTCTCCCCCAGATGAAAGAATCTCACCACTAGTGACGCCCCCTATTCATAGTCTGCTAACAGCTTTTGTCAACATCTATGGTGGTGTTCCATTGACTCTCCATGACAAGCCTGAACGTCCATGACATGAATGGAATACGGGACAGATGTGTCGTCCAATGTGTCTACGCTGAAGAGGTGGTGTAGCCCATTCAGCAGCAAATTTATGACATAAACACAAACTGCAACAATATTTGCCTCGGCCCTCTACTTCCTGTAAATGGACTGCACAGGCTGTTCCATTTACGGTATGGGTTGTCCTGGACTTATTTGTCCAGAATGTGGGTCCAATACTGTCAATGGAACACCACCTATGTTACAAAGGCGACACTAGCATCGGGTTGAGCATGCACAGTTGATGTAATCGAGTAGCTCTGTTCTTGTCGTTTGTTTACAACCTGAGAGTATACATCAACTGTGCATGCTCAACCCAACGCTAGTGTCCCTTCTCAAACGCACCCCAGATGTACATTTACCCGGATGTCATTGAAGAAACAAAATACAGAGAGTGGCGCAGATGAACGAATGTTGGATTTCGCAGCCAAAGGCTCTAGGTAAAAATCTTGTTCCGGGGCCTGATTTTCACAAGATTATTGTTCTTCAAAACATGTACCGACACATTTGATGATGTACATTTTTATTAAATATTTTGCATTTTCTCTCATATGAACAAGAAGCTTACACAATGGCGTGAACATGCTTGGAAAATATTTCTTTTCACGCATGAAATACAAGACAATACACTGCAGTCATGGCAACAAACAAATTGTGATTTCGGCAGAAAACAAACCCAGGGTTTCGGGCTGGAAATCCCAAGCCACATCCAGTGCAAATACATTGACCACTGGACAAATAAATCTGCAGATTTCCGCATGTAATTGTAATGCCCGACAATGGTTGTGATTCCGCCATTTCTCTTGCCGTCATGTCATCCTTGTCCTTCGGTCAAGATTGCTCCTCACAAATTTTATGCTTTAATTTCCGATTTTGTTATGTACATACAGTCATTTTATATATAGAATAATTCCCTGGATTACGTTCCACAGAAGAAATCGTAGCACTACCGATATTCAGAACTCTGTCAACAAATACGCATTGCGACTCTCGTAGACTCGTAGCGCTAGGATGCTTCTGTGGAACGGGACCCATTTTAATTTAAATCATATTTGTTTCCCGCGAGGCTTCCTGTGTGTCCTTACATAGGGCCGTTAAGCATTCAATGTCATTTAGTATGCATGACCTTTCAGCACCACTAGACATCGTTATGGACATCCCAGAAAGTGCTGCTAAAGTTATCATCGATCTCCGAAGTCTCCACAGTTCTTATGCAAGCATACAACCAAACCAAACATATTTTGTATATCATTTCCTGTTGAAGTCTTCAATACAATATCACTCCACGTTAGTCATCAATAGAATCTCGTTCATATCAAGCACACACACTCGCACACAATACTTCAAGTAATCGTGAACAAAACTTTAATTTAAAATGAAATATCTTTACGGCAATGTTTCGGTACATTTGTTGCCAATGCCTTTAATTAATTTCCAATCCAAGAGCTCGTATCTGTAGTAATCTCCAGTGGTCTGCTTTCCGCCGTGTGGTAGTGGTGGGGGTGTGGGTTTCCGCCTGGTGGTCATCGGGCCATGAAGGCAATGCAGAATAGGGTCCGAATGCATCCCACCCAGGCACTAAGTTAAGAATGTGTCGTCAATATCCTCAACACCGGTCTGTGGCTGATTGGCTAGTTTCTTCAATGTCTTATTGACGGTTTCCTTCAAAGAGTCCTGCATTCCAAACTCCAGGATAGTGAGAGTAGTCTGTAAAATGAACAAATTATTTTACTCCAAAACAACATCGAAGACAATTCACAGTGGTTTCAATAGGTACCGGCAAAATAGTCCGTCTATTTCGGAATATTTCCCTAATTTGCCGTCTACTTTCAATCTTGCTGATACTACTTTGTATGATTTATGCATGTCTTTTGCCTCCTACTTATTCTACTCTACTCTATTTCCGATTCTACTGAATACACTACTATGGTTAAAATATACATGGAGAATTTAACTAAGTACACCCATTTTTTTCTATCATGACTATCTGAAAAAGTGATTATACATTTATTGGGGGGTGGGTGGTGGTGGTGGATGTTACCATCGTAGAGTGAAATGCACTCAAGTTTCCAGAAATTTTGACTTTGTAAAAATGTGTACACCCCAGAAATCATGCTGGTAACTAATAATTACTTTCACCTGGTTTGGGATGATATTGAACCATGCACTCTGCACTAACCTGGAGAACTGCATCCCCCTCGCGCAGATGTAACAGTGTCACCAGGGCGTTCTCACTGCTGGCTTTCACCATTGTATTCTTCTCCTTTGTGCCGTTGACCAGCGGAGGGACCAGCGCCTTCAGGACGTTGCTAGGAAGCGGCTCCGGCTTTGATTGGGCCAAATACGTAGCCACTCGTCCCACCAGTTGTTTCACGTCATTGGAGTCGTGCTTCATGCACTGGAAACAAAACAACACTGATTAGCTGGAAGGAATTAGAAGGATATTTTTTATCAAGGTGTGCATTATGGCATTTGCTCACATGAGCCCATTTGCCTTCATGAGGCCATAAAGACAGTCGCTTCCGACGTCATTCCTTAAATATTGCACATGTAAAAGTTAGATGAACAGTGAGCTTGAGCATGAAATCCTGCTGAAAAAGTAACATAATGTCAGATCCAGGTCAAAATCAGGCAGGACATAAACATTGACTTTACTATATAGCAGGAAATTACTTAAAGCTCGATTTCTCCCAACCGAAAGATTACTAAACTTTTTTAGTACAATTTCACACTCAAACTCAAATTTTATATGCAGATTTGTGAACAAAACATTTCAGTTGAATATGCAATCATACACATAGAAGTTTCGTAATCGTGTGACCCGTACTACCAGGACAACACCTTTTTGTGAAACAAAGGCTTGTAGCATTACCTTAATAAGAATGGTGACAAGATCCATAGCTGGGTCTCCTGTGACGATCTGGTGTCTGAGGATGTGACCCACCGCTCTCACTCCACTCTGGCAGATAGGAACCTGTGTGTATACGTAGCATAACGGTAAACACCAGCATGAAACACACAGAAAGGTTTTCAACTTCAGTCTATGTAGCACATCCAAAATAAATATGTGTATTAATAACGCATTAGAATCCATTATCTTGTGCATGCTCAAAGTGCTACAATAGTAATCACCCTGGGGACCCTATTCTCGAAATGTTCTTATAAACATCTTATCCTAAGAACAGTTCGTAGCCATACCGTAAGAATCGTTAGATCGTTGCATGATCATAAGAACATTTCGAATAGGCCTCTTGGTCATTGGATCAGTGTGCACTCATTATAAATTCTCAACCCCATGGGGATAATACAACCTAAACCTCCATTTCAGGCACTAGAATGTTACCATTCACAATTCCTTCTCATCCTACCGGGTACCCACTCACAGCAGTGTGGATCTAATCACTTTGCTCAAGAATGCTACATGATCACATAAGCTAGGCTCGAACCCAGGATCTCTGGGCTCCCTAGGGCGAACCCAGAATCTCTGGGCTCCCTAGCTGATAATGATGAACAAAGGATGACGAAATAAATTCAGACACTGCTTTCTATCCACAATGGAAATGTAACTTGTAAATGTAGTTATAATTTGCCCAATGCCGTTGTGTAGAATGTGGAACTCTAAAATGTCTTTCTTTCAAATACTTTCGACCTGATAATCCTACTAAGAAATATTTAACCCTCTCCCTACTGGATTAGGCAAAATCACTGCTCATTCGGGCAGTTCCAGTTGCCTTCAGCAGGGAGAGGGTTAAATATGCGTGTTTTGAGACAACAAATGTAAAGCTTACCCTGTCGGCTGCCGCCAGATCAAGCACAGCTTTCAACACTCCCTTCTGGAACTGTGGTACGAGGATTTTATCTATGCAGGTCTTGAGCGCGACGCCCAGAGCAATGCTGTGTCCGTGTCGCAGAGTCCAGTCCAGACTGGCGCCAACATCTGGAGAAACACGAACGCTTCCAGTAAAGATATCTCACTCTCATGAAGATATTCATGGCAACAATCCTGGTTTGTTGTCAAATTTCAACCGACGCCACCCAGTCGGCTATTTTTTTAGAAAGATATGCAAATGCTGGTAAAATGGCATCGGTTGATGAACTCCAATTCGCTGACGAATTTCATAAAATACTATGTGAACATTTTTTTTCCTTTTGAGATAAGCATGGAAACATGAAGGATAATGGTTAGTGAATCCATTCCTAGCTGGATTTCATTCTGCCCCCTGTATTTATGCTACACATAGTGATTAACTCGGCGCATTATGATCTTCTGCGTACTTTTGTTGATGTTAATTATAACATAATAGATAGCAAATTAGTAAACAGGGCATCTTTAGCTACAGAATTGCAGCTAACAACGAAGGACATACGACTACAAGATTGCAGGACAACGAAGGACATACGACTACAAGATTGCAGGACACTACAGGACAACGAAGGACACACAAAGCTGGCATGACGTACCCATCAGGTCATCCACCATGACGGCAGCGAGCTCGACCTCGTTCAGACAGCGGCACATCTCCCCCATACAGCCGGCAGCCACCATCCTGGTGCTGTCTTCTCCCACGCCCAGCAGCCCGCTCAGTGTCGACGTGAACTGTCTGCGCAGCGGCTCCGCCATCTTGGACCCCGCCCCAGCCAGACAGAACCTCAGTGCTTGCAGCATGGTGTCTCTGAGAGAGGTGGAGGGGGGGAGGTTTTTCATCATTTATATTTCTTAAATGTTTTATTTTTGACACATACGCAATGATATAATATAGTTTGTCTAATGCACTATCAACAGTGAACAGGTATACCGGAATTACCCTAATAATTTGAACCCTCTAATAGTTTGAACACTTAAATTAATCCCCAAAAAGAATTATTCGACCCTAGAAATACGAATTTGGACATTTTCACGCCACTCACTTGACACTGGTGTCGTCCGAGTTCTTGATGCCAGTGTGGAGCTCAGTGAACAGCGGGTCGACCCGCGTGTGGATGACAATCAGCTTGCCCAGGGCAGCGGCAGCCTTCAGACGGGTCGACCTGTGCGGGTCGTTGAGCGCCTTCAGGAAGGTCGTCTGAAGCTGTGGCAGGAACGGCTTCAACATCATCCCGACCTGAAGTAGAAAATAACCGTAGATTCTTCTCATCAACACCTTCTAGCTGCAGGCCTCAAGCCATGTCCGCTGCAAGTAAATCGACCTTTGGATAAATAAATCAGCGGTACAAAAAATTGCCATGTCTGTTTACACCCTTGACAAAAATCCACAAAACAATCTTTTGAAAACACAAATCTTACCTTGCCGAGTAATAAGGTCAAGGTCTCCAGTATCGCGACCTTGACTTGCCAGGAGAAGCGGTCGCCGAGAATACGGATGAGAGGTCCCGTGATGTTGACAACGGAAGGCTTGAGGGCGTCAGGACTTGTCAGGTTGATCACCTCTCCCAGCCCATTGGCTGCAGCTTCTTTCATTTCTGGAGAACCGTTCAGAATGCCCTCCCGGAAGATTGGCAGCACCGGAGTAATACCCTGCATGTCGAGGAATATTTAAATCATTTGTGCATTTTAATCAGCTGTGAGAATATGACCAGAGCCAAAATAACTTTTTCTTTTAAAAAAAAAAAGAGTTATTAATGGTATATTAATTCTGTTTTCACTCACCAATTTGCATTTTTCAATAACATTGATTGAATTAATGTTTTACGTCGCGGCGGGAATATCTCACCCATAGGCGACGACTTTTTGATAACAAGAAACAACTCAATTCGATAACAAGAAACAACTCAATTCCAATTGTAAACTGAAAATTGAAATTTCATGCCATTACCTTTTTGGGTATGCTGAATCCTGGCAGATTTATACCCTTGAAGTCGGATACCGCAAACCTCACAGCCATTCTGACATCGGGGATGTGTTGCAACATCTCTGAGGTGTCCAATTTCTGAAACAAAAACAAAATACGAGTTATTACATATAACACCAGGCATGGCAACACACAGTTATGATTTCAGAAGAAACTTGGGTCCGGGGCTGCAGGCCCCTAGCAATATTCAGCGCAAATAAAACTACCCCTGTACAAACAAAACATCGGATTTCTGCAGATATACTGGAAAATTGCAAATAAATCTACTCCTGTACAAACAAAACATCGGATTTCTGCAGATATACTGGAAAATTGCCCTGCCTATAATACTTATATGCTTGCATTGATAAAAATCAGACCCATTTTTAATCAGGTTCTTGGTTATTCTAAATAAATATTGAGAGTTGTCTCCCCTGACTACATTCATGTCAAAGATTCAACACTAGGTTCCGTATCTACCACAAGTGCATTTCTTTCCATTAAGTAGGAAGAACTACAAAGAACATGCTGAAGAATATCCACTCACTTTAGTCACGGCGTCTAGACAATTCCATGCAGCCAACAGTAACGCGTCTTCTGTCCGTGTGAACAGTCGGATCAGTCCGCGTAGCAGCTGCGGAACGTATTCTGAGAAGTCCTCCTCGGTCTGTTTACAGAAGGCGTGCAGTATGGTGACAGCAGCGGTGCACATCTTGGCTTCTGGGTTCTGGCTGGCTCCGAGTAGGTCCTCCATGATCGTCCTCACTCCAACCTCGTCCTCAACTGATAGGACCACAGTTCGACAGTAACCCAATTCCTGATTTTAATTTTAAAAAAAAAACAAATAATTAAATTAAATTAAATTCATTTATTCTGGAAACTGTATACTTATCCAATACAACCATGTAAACAAAACTACTGGTGACTCAAGCTGTAAAAAGAACTTAGAAGTCGACACGCATTACTAAAGGTCATTGCAACACAATAACTGTCACAAAAATACAAAATTAATATCTTTCCAGATTTATTAGAAATAATTACAAGCAATACCTTAAACCACAAATGAATGTATAATTGACTGAATACAAATATACCAAGCAACTTCATTTATCTTTAAGCCTAAAATAATAAACTTTTATTTAAGTCAAAATACCATCCTGACACAATAGCCATTTACCATCCATATATAATCATGCCCACCCCTACTGATACTGGGAGTGGTGGTAAAGCTTGCATTAGGGGCAACATCTGAGCATTTGTTGCTAATGGTGCCCGTGGGAAGGTCTGAGATAGAAGTTGTCAACCCTCTAGCAGGGGGCCCTGGTAAGCTAGGGGTGAGTCACCAGAAATAGGTTGTGTGGTGTGTGTTTAGGCAGGTGAAGCCCTTGGGTGGATGCTGAACACGTTCACATTGATTGAGAATTGACTCATGGCTGGCAATACTAAGTCCGATTTGCAAGGCGACACACTGTGCCGTACCTCGATTCAGACTACTCTACCTCCACTACCCTTTTGGTAAAACAAATAAAATTTTGCAAAATGATTTTTCTGGCAACATATGCTTTTCTGTTGGCATAACCAATACAGGAGCAGCACGCTTATGTTGTTAGCTTCGATGTAGATAAAGATATGTAACTTCCTTAAATTAATATCCGACACTAACTCTCAAACAGACACTTGCTCTGTTACGGTTTCAGGAAATAGAGTGGTGTCAATTTGAACTCTGACCACAGACTCGCCTAGATAAACCCTTGGGGTCGTTTACAAACTTTCTGCACTGTTTAACATGTAAACCGGCCACTGATTGGCTAACACTGCATAGCGTTGCCTGTATCAAGGTGAGGTCAAAGGTTAATATGATGCGAGGTAAATGGCGATTCCGTCAGATGTGATTTTAAAGAGATTGGATGTAAGGCTACTATTGCCTACTAACCTGTTCTTCCTCGGGAGTTCCAGTCTTCTCACTGAGCGACGTCATCAGAGCCGGCAATATCTTGCTGAGGTGGCGAGTCAGAGCGTCACCGGCTACGGACGTCAGCAGAGATAGAGCCTTGGTGTTCACCGGCGTCGCGATCAACTAAAACAGACATCACGCATGTATTCATTCATTCATTCATCGACGGAATCCATCAGTATTTACTTGGATTCATATTTATTTAAAGCATTTTGATTCATATCACTGTCATGTATATTAATAGTTTGTTTTATATATTTTTTAAATTTGAATTTTTTAATTTATTTTTATATCAACAGTCCGCATGACAAGAAGAAGAATGTTTCACCAACCTGAGGCACCAAGTATGGAAGGACAACTCTGCTCTTGACTGTCATAACCTGCTTCAAGCCGTCGAGTGCCGACTCCTCAGTAGATGGGTTGTCCTGTCAAATAACAACGTACAAAATAAAATCAACTTCAATATGCATACAGGTTAAATAAGCAACCTGCCGGAAAAAAATACACAAAAAGGAAGCCAGTCCATAAGATTTTGGATACTTTGAAATTTGATTCATTAGTGCTTTATGTTGTAGCGAAAATATTTCACCCATATGCAACATGGTTATTTATTATTTAAAACAAAAATTATATTAAAAAAACACACGAGATGATATTGAGATTTGGAAAGCATATTTATCTCAATGACCGTCTCAGTAAGGATTGCCTTCAGCATGGAGAGGGTTAATCCAACATGGGGATTAGACTTACGAGCTGCTTCAGGAGAGCAGGTAGAATCTCGTCCAACGCCCTGGTTCCAATGTTAGCGTGGAGGTTGTCGAACGTCTTGGCCGCGGCTTCTCGGACTTCAGGCAGAGAGTCGCACAACGCTCGTCTGACTGTCGGGATCAGACTGTCCGCAAACACCAGCACCTACAACAAGACATATAAATATATGTGTGTCCATCAAGTCTCAGGGAGTCGCACAACGCTTGTTTGACTGTCGGGATCAGACTGTCTGCAAACACCAGCACCTACAACAAGACATAGAAATATATGCGTGTCCATCAAGTTACACATTCACAAAAATGCTGCTTGTATCGGTCAATCAATAAATGAATATTAGTCTAAAACTCACCGATGTCCTTCACCCAGCTACCTTATTTAAATAGAGTTTGAATTACACTATTGCATGAATATGCGACAAGAACAAGGCAAGAAAGATGCTACCTTATTTAAATAGAGTTTGAATGCGATATTGGTCCGCAAAGGCCCCAGGTAGTGGGGCGAGAGCTAAATTACGCTATTGCAAGAATGCGACAAGAACCAGGCAAGGAAGACTCACATGGTCTCTGCTGGTGGACGCCATGATCTCGCTGAGCCCGATACACACGCCCTGCCGCTGGTCCTGATCGTCAGAGTCCAGGCCGCGCTCCAATATAGGAATTATCTCGGGCAGCACGCGCTCCCCTAGCTTCCTGACCAGGTCGCCCAGTGTACGCGCCGCTACCTGGTAACAAAAGGAAATAAAATCATGCAACATGATTATGTTATAGCAATATGACGATGAACATTAATCCTGGTCTTGTTGGTTTAAATTTAATTTAATAAAAAAATGTTATTAAATATTTCTTCTTTTTTTTTGCGTGTAAAAATGCCCAAATAAGCTGTGTCTATAATAGCAGTGAGGGTTTAAAGTTTGTTGACACAGTTCATGGTGAAACATACTTTTACCTAAAAGCAAGTACATTTTATTTGTCTACACAAATACACGTTACATTTTCCCCTTGTCCCACTGGTTTTCATGTTTTATTTTAATTTTTTTATTTTTTATCTGGACTGCCTTTCAGAAGAGGCACAGACAGTGTTATGACTGAACTCACCGTTCTCTTGTCGTGACTCTGGCTAGCCAGACACCCCAGCAGAAGCGAGAACAGCGTGGGCAGGATCTCACGCAGCGTCTTGGGCGTGTTGCTGACGATGATCTTCCACACGTGCAGCGCCGACTGTCGCACTAGCAGCGCTGTGTCGGATCGACCCATGTACAGTCCCGCCAGCACGTGGTTCCTTCGCTTCTCGCCCAGCGCCCGTGTAATGGTCTGCAGATAAAGAATGGTATGGTTGAATGGATTAGAGGCGATCAGGGATCGCAGGGGCGGAAAATTACCATTGCCCGACGCCCATGTACAATAATATTTGACAGTAGGGCAACAAACATGGAATCTTACATGCCCGTGGGCAAGTACAATTGCCTGTTCTGAAATGTACATCTTTGATTGGGCAAGTGAAATATACTTCAGGGCAAGTGAAATTGTAGAATTAACAATAGCCCAGGCCATTTCTCGCAATGCTATGGGCTAGTAGAAATTCATAACATTTGTTATTTGTATCACTGTTCAGGCTAGTAATTTAAACGTTAGTTTTTATTGTTGGGTCGCAATGTCGGACGGATAAAGGATGGTACGGGCAACTTTAGAAAGACAAAAAATGCATTTACTATGCTAAAGAATCATAAAAGAAAATTAAGTGGTATCAACAATTAAGTTCCTGGGTATCATCGGTCTCACCTGTTGTGAAGTTTCAGTTCCAAAGTTGTCGTCTTCTCCTGCACTCTCAGTAGACATCTTCCCGGAAACCCCTGGCAACACACATCAGGAGTGAACACCATAATAAAGTCAACGTTGAACACTCACACACAAAATAACAATAATTAAACCCCAAAAGTTTTTTGTTTTTAATTCTATTTTGTTTTCTAAATTAGGGTTTAGATCCACTTTCAAGAAATTTTCACTTATGTCAGTTTAGGGCAGGAGGAAACCTGCAACATCCATAGCACTGAATGCTACTGTAAACCGGCGAGCACCTGCTGGTACTGACAGACCAATGATGATATATGGCATTCTACAGACAGCGCTTCCTATCAATATCGGACCAGAAAGGTAACTTTCGCGAACATTGATTCCCACTCCCGGGACTGGATTTGCTCCAAAGTCCAGATATTTTACCATTGCGCTACCACCCGCCCTCAGAATGGGATTTGCTCCAAAGTCCAAACATTCCACCACTACACTAGCACCAGCCCCGCCAGCTGACCTACCAGATATCTTGTACAGCAGGTCTCCCAGCAGCTGCACAGAGCTGAATCGAATCCGCCAGTTGTCGGAGAACAGGCCGTTCTCGATCTCGGGCAGAAGTAGCTCAATGGCCGTGTCAGCAAACATGTTGATTATCCTCTGTCCAGCTCTCAGCGCCGTGTCTCGCACGTACTCGCTCTCATCAGCCAATGCCTGGAACGGAAACGGCAACTTTATTCCGGATCGAGCTTGTCACTGCACTGGACGTGATTACGAGGAATCAATGGTACACAGGCAACTGTCGCAAATATTGGATACCTTCGTAATAATATACATACAAAAACATGTCACTAGGAATCAGTGAGCGAGCGAATATGGAATTTAACATCACTGCAGGAATCTTTCACCCATTTGCAATGATACTAGGAATCTGTATTTTATTACAAGTGTGTCCAATATTGACGACAGGTGAAATTATTACAGGTTTATTGACTGAATTAATGCATTGCGTCGCAGACTATTGCTCATTTTAGTCTGCATACCTTCAAAATGGAGGGCAGGATGGGCCCAACAAATATGGCGAAGTCGCGGCCGAAGGTGGTGGGCAGGTAGATGTAGGTCATGATGTAGCCGTCCCTGACGTTGGGAGCCAGGTCGTCCCTCTCCGCCGTCTCGATGATGCCCGGCATCAGCTTCTTGAGTTTGTCCAGGCCCATGCCGCCGATAGCTTCACTCAGACCTGCACACAGAAGTGGAGCCATTAGTCAGGCCAGGGATGGAAATTAACACTAGCTCGCTAGACCAGGGGGTCGTTCAAACATGCAAGCGGCTTCCAAGCGGCTTACCAAACTAGCCACTGTCTCACGAGTCGCATGGACCGTACATGGGACAGGGGACCAGTTTAGCT
>JAVCKZ010088619.1:0-10000 GCA_034780755.1 Lepetodrilus elevatus
TTCTGAGTACGTTTCTGTGCTCAACTGAGAATTGTGTTCATAAAACGTCATGTGACGTCATAGTCTGAGTACGTTTTCGTGCACAGAAAGTGTCGTAATCTCGTGGCCAGGAGCTGCTGTCTGTGATGTCATAATGCAGTTATAATGCTCGATTCGTCGTACCACCCGGTGCTCGCAGGTTTACTGCAACAATCAGTGCTAAATGTGTTGCAGCTGGAATGTGCTCGAAATAAACTTGAAAGACTCTAATCATCAATTCAATCCTAATTCAATCTAAATCAAAAACCGTGAAAATTAAGGTTAGTGAAAACAAAACGACATTTTATGAATAGGGTCAGCATCAACGCCAGAATTGTTTTCAGAGTAATACGTTATTTTATATGGTTATTACTGAATACTCTTTATATGATAATTATATTACATTAATATTGTACATCCATTAATCAGTGTACACATTAGTGTTAACCTGTATCGCATGGACATTGATAATAAATTCAATTAGTACTAATGGTAATGAATGGCCGTCGTTAAACGTAGTTCTAGCATTTACAAAAACAAGTCAACAGACTTCAAATAAGTCCAACAATTACTGTAGGTTATTTCGATATTTACGTTCATCTACCGTGCAAGACTCGTTCTAAATAATACACTTGCCGAGTCTCTTCGATCACAACAGCTGCACTTTTAGTCTTTACGCACCAAGCTACTATTTACCTGACAACCGACGTCAACGCATCGGAGACCATCGTCAGTATACATTTACATGCGTCTGGAAAGTAGCATCTGTCCTCTTAATGCGCCATGTGTTGACGGCTGTCAGGGTGTAATATAAACTGTTCCGTCGTGTTAGAACCATCATCAGCTATGAATGTGTTTACTTGTAAGGGTCGCTCTTCTGACGATCTCTGGTACCGTAATGGTATTATAGGTTGAAGTACTGATTTTGATTACATTATTAGTTGGAAGGTTAATGTGATTCCCGTGTGTCTTTCCAAGACTATGTTGAAACTAAAACCTTACGATTTCTGCATATTGTAATTATATAAAATATCTTTAAAATTAGTTAATTTAATTAATATGGCAGGGTATTGTTTCTCGAAGCTCTAATATCCACTATGGAACCATAGTGCTCTCGTAAGTGCACGATCGTGTGTTTCTTATAGTCAAATATTAAAGTGTAGTCAATTAATGTTACACTTGTAATCAAGGAATGTTATGAATATATCATTAGCAAATCGAAATACGTATGACCGTATATTTATTTCATGGGTAATTAGTACGTTTTTCTTGGTAAGTATTACAAACTCATATCTCTAGGGTGTTATACTGATTGGTAGTTTATTCTCAAGCACTCTTAGTTGGAAACCAGTAATATATGTGATCTTAATGTTCGTGTCCTACTTGCAGGTCGCGAACACCACTGATCGATTGATCTGGTTACAAAACCTTGAAGACTTAATGAGCAGACAAATGATTGCGTCCCAGTTTCACGGTAATTGTTCGAATCTGAGGGGCTTCTTTTCGATTTATTAGAGAAAGTGGGACTGCTAGTGAAGTTCTAGTGTTGCGTTTCACTGTCGACTGGTCACTAGGTCAAGTAGTCTACTTGTAGTGTGTTCAATCGCCTGCACTTGACGTTAATATCGGCCTTCATTGCTCATCAAAATGTGTTCGTGCCGTGCTCTAAATACAGAAATACACGCGCCCACTCCACGAGCAGACAAATGGCATTGGGTTCGTCAGTACAGGGGTTAATGTTAATGTGTTACTACACGCGTGCAGGTGTCAGTGTACGACTGAGGTGTCAATTTAGTGTAGCATGGTGTTAAGTTCATATTGGTCTTGGCTTCCAACTCTTTGACGAAGTTTGTAGAGCGTTGGAATCCCAGGTTGGGCAGCTCCAGTGAGAAATGGCGCCCAACGTGAATGTGTATACTGACAAATGACGCCCACTCTGTCAACGGTAACATAAGAACAGTTACCAACACTGCTCTCAGCGTTGCAAAATGTCGACTTGCGTGTTGGATAACCTCGAATTGCTGACAGTCCATGCATTTCTAAACAGGATAAATGCAACGTTACGTAAATGGCTTACCTTTGTTCCAAGACATGTATTAGATGAATTGTTGTCCTACAGACATATATGAATTGGTGTCCTAGTTGTCCTACAGACATAATTATGTGAATTGGTGTCCTAGTTGTCCTACATACATATATGAATTGGTGTCCTAGTTGTCCTACAGACATACATGAATTGGTGTCCTAGTTGTCCTACAGACTTATATGAATTGGTGTCCTAGTTGTCCTACAGACATATGAATTGTTGTCATAGTTGTCCTACAGATATATATGAATTGTTGTCATAGTTGTCCTACAGATATATATGAATTGTTGTCCTAGTTGTCCTACATATATATGAATTGTTGTCCTAGTTGTCCTAAAGACAGATGAATTGTTGTCCTACAGACAGAGATGAATTGTTGTCCTACAGACAGAGATGAATTGTTGTCCTACAGTCAGAAATGAATTGTTGTACTACAGAGATGAATTGTTGTCCTACAGACATAGATGAATTGTTGCCACCACAGCTGCACGTTTAGTCTTTACGCACCAAGCTACTATTTACCTGACAACCGACGTCAACTCATCGTAGACCATCGTCAGTATACATTTACATGCGTGTGGAAAGTAGCATCTGAGATGAATTGTTGTCCTAGTTGTCCTACAGACAGAGATGAATTGTTGTCCTAGTTGTCCTACAGACATAGATGAAGTGTTGTCCTAGTTGTCCTACAGACAGAGATGAATTGTTGTCTTAGTTGTCCTACAGACAGAGATGAATTGTTGTCCTAGTTGTCCTACAGACAGAGATGAATTGTTGTCCTAGTTGTCCTACAGACATATATGAATTGGTGTCCTAGTTGTCCTACAGACATAGATGAATTGTTGTCTTACAGACAGAGATGAATTGTTGTCCTACAGACAGAGATGAATTGTTCTCATACAGACAGAGATGAATTGTTGTCCTATAGATGTACTCCCACTACAGACATACATGCATACTTTTCTTCCAACCTTCATTTTAACTTACTTTAATTCTTAAATAATTCAATAAATTTACGGATCAATACTGATAATTTACTTATTGTAAGCAAAAACGATAAATGGTGTTTTTTCCAGACAGCACGAACGTCGCTCAAACGAGCAATTACCTCGTGGAAGTTTAACAAGTACAAAATGGCCATACAATAAAAACAGGGCCCAAATGTATGTGTGTCATAGAATGCAATGTAACTCGCAAGTTTTTGTTCCATAAGAAAAGTGCTCTGGGACCACTATAGGTGGATTGATGGACAGTTCGCTGACGTGAAAACGTGCGACATTGTAGTTTTTACTTTCATTACCGCTTCAGTACAGAACAATTGGTACTTACAGCACGCTGGAGAGTTATTCAAGTCTCTACGCCTAATGACGTTATCGCGGAGGAATACCCAACCTCCCCCCTCCTCTTCCTCACCCTCGCCACTCCCCCGCCCCTCTCCTCCACCCCATCCCCTGAAAAGTGAAGCTTAAATTTGGTTACTAAGACATGTACGTTCGCCTTAGATGTATCTATTTCCGGAAGGAAAGCTTTCGTACGGTAAATGTAATTCGATTTTACAAAGCTTTAACCAAAAACGGATTTGTATTCATCTAATATGATGTCATGCAATGACATTAGTTGTTGTTATGCTTTCTCTCGACTGGGAACTAGTTTACAAGCAGTGTCATATAAATCTAAGTGCATCTCCTTTCTTTGAAAATAACTAATGTATCATTAACTACGGTTTGCAAATTGAATTTTCTGTCGATTTTATATTTTCAGATGTATATCTCTGAGATGGGATTACAAAAAGGTCTCTGTGTTATGTTTCAATTGTGTGAACATCATCTGGGCAATGGCTATTCAACTTGGAGCCTTGCAAGTGTAACATATTAGCACTCTTGGAAATACAACTTGATTTATTTGAAGAGCTAGATGTTGTGCTTGTCAAATAAAGTGGAGTTGTGCCATTTATAATCAAACACTGGCCAGGAAGTCATGTATTCTGCACTGACTAGGGTACGGCAGCTGTCTGCTATTTGCCTAACCAATGTACTAGTGCTTCATAACCTATACAGGGGTTACATGTTACGATGCAGATCTAGGTAAAAATAATAATCACCTAACATATAGCGAAGTAATCAGCCAAACACACCATTACTTAAAAACGTGACACTTATGGAAACATCAAAGAATATCGGCAGGCCGGCTTCGTCATTTCTACAGATCGGCCTTGCGGAAAGACACCTTATTCAGGTACATGTATCATTAATTACGCATGAAAATATGTCATTCACCCGAACGTCCGTTCATGTTACCACAGCGTGCGATGACATATCAGATAAGGTGGCCAGGTATACGTAACCAAAGGCAAGACATTGGCGGTCATTAACCATTCTTCGAGACAGGCATCGATCACGTCTATGAGAGTTGCTTACATTGGTGGTGATTGGACAGCGCAAGATCTGTATTACATTGAAACTATGTAGTCTGTCTGTATGTATTATATTGTATGTAGTCAGGTGCTAGACATTGCGATGAAGTGGGTGGTAAGCAGCGCGGCAGACCATTTACATCAGCACCGGGCATGTACATTTGAAGTACATTTATAAATATATCACAGTATATACAGTATACATTAATGCACACGTGTTTCCCTGAATATGACCATATATATACACGTGTTTCATTAAAGCTTACTGTGCATGTGTTTCTTTAAAGATTATTGAACACGTGTTTTTTTTAAAGATTACTTTAATGCTTACTGTATGTGTGTTTCTTTAAAGCTTACTATAATCGTTTAAAAAAACTACATATATAGTACATTTATATGTTTATCTAGAGATTATTGTACACATACTCCTTTAAAGATTACTTTACATATTATTTCAGTACGATTATTTCACACGTATTTCATAATCGATTAATGAACCGATGACGATAGGATTCAACCGGATGCATCTTGCTGAGTATGTACAAACAAATCAGTTGTTCGAATTAAAGAAAATGGTATTGTTGGGAATTACGTTGGTAAGGTGAATGTGTAAATGTCGTCATTGTCTATTTATAACGGCGTGTGCATATGTGTGCTTAGTTCCATCAAAGGGAATAATAAATCTTTAAAACAAGCCTACATCCTGTTTCTCTGTCAAATACTAAAACGACAACGTGCTACACGATGGCATAAGCTATACTAGGCTCAAACCCGGGACTTCCTGGCATGGTGGCTTCCTCCATGCCACCGCACGTATTCTGTTCTGATATGTAGTTTCAGTTAGGAGTGATTTTACTTCACTTCCGACGATGCTTGTGCTACATGGAAAAAATGCAGTCTCATTAAAATAAGATCCGAAACTATATTATGATACTCGCTCCGTAATGGCTGAGATCTGATTTTAATGAGATTGGGAAATAATGTCACGTACACGTGTACGTAAACGGACTGAAATTCAATTACTTTGAAACTGTATTGTCTTGCCGGGTCTTCAGTGTTGCACACAGGGTGAACTCTTGCATTTAGTGTTATGTATTAGTATTTATTTTTAAATAGGGTTCGTAAGTTGACACGAGATATCCCGAGATTCATTCAATATCCGGTGACATAAACTGGTCAAATGCGCTACACATTTGACGATATCCCATTGTGACCTTACATGAAAACTTCACGATTCAGACGTCATTCATAGCAACCGTCGAAATTCTTCCTGTCACCGGAAATGACCCCAACGAGACTTACTCATCCTATTGTGGTTTAGAGCCGCTTTCAAGAATCCCTCACTTTTTGAGGAAACACGCAACATCCTCAGTGGTCAATGTTGCAGTAAACTTGCGAACACCGGCTGGTACTGACAGATCAAGGATGTTAACTGCATTACCACGCTACAGACAGCGCATCCTATCCTATCAGTATCTTGTCAGAAAGGTAACTTCTGCGAACAATGATGCGGGCTCTCGGGATTTGAACCAGGGCGTTTGGCTCCGAAGTCAAAACGTTCTACCAGAGGTACAAGAAGACATTTTACGACAGTCTAGTTTCACAATAATTGTAGTTCATATCAGTTATACGTGTTCATAGACGGATCGTTGTTTTGATATCGTGGCCTAGACTATCTACGATAACGGTTAAGACGTGATGGTCCTCTGAGTTCCAGAGCGGAGTCGATCTTATTGTGAAACGCAACTAATACATTGTGGTAGACACGACAATCTATATCATCTCTCCGATGGTCTATATTGGTGTCTTTTCCATATCACAATGTTCTCAATGCGGCTGTTTCTTTCTAGCTGTTCTTCGTGTACGTTCTGTCCGACGCATGCGCAGTTACACTGTGCCGTGTTGATCCTTGGTAACCGCGCATGCGTCGGACAGAAAGTACAGACAGAACAGCTAGAAAGGGGCAGCCCCAATATGGACAGAGTTCTGCACGGACAAGCATTTTTCCTGTTTAAATTAAAGATGGACACCGTCCTTAAAATGTCTTCCTACAGAAAGAGTTTTATAGCCCCAGTTTTATGTAGCTTGGAATATAATTACGAAAAATTGGCTTTACAACAACAAATTATGTTTAATCCAAAAGCCTTTACGTTTAGATGTTGGAATGTAATGATGGCAATGAACGCTGGGCTCGCGAATATGGTGCATGGTCATTATGCAATTGTGAGTAAATTGTGAGTAATTGTGCGTAAATTGATACTGTAATTGCCAAGTTAAGCAAAAACCAGAAACTCTAACAAGATGTTGGTTCTAATTAACCAATAGCTAATATCTTCGTCGGTATAGCCTAAGCTCAGTACACGAGTACTGGGGTGAGCTCCGTTCTAGAAACTACATCCGCCAAGTATTAGTAGTCATAATGGTCTGTCTTTAGAGGATGGGTGGCCTTGTGTATGTGCAGTGACACCATAGCGCCTTCATATATTTAGTAGGCAGCCATACGGATCCCAGTCGTTTTTTACTGAAGAATGACTAATCGTCTCCCTGTCTATTCTAGTAGATATTGCGGTACCAAAAAAATAAACTCGGCATACTGGTAGATCATGTTCCAAATACAGTCTTCAGAAATAAAGCCACTGAAGAAAAAGATAATGTAGTTTGGCCTTGGCAGACATTAAAAAAGATTACATAGAAAATCATGTTTTCTTTTCTTTTAGACATTTAAAAAATTAACCTCGAAAGACATTTTAAATTTTTTATTTTAGACATGTTTTGTTATCTCGAGAGCAAATAAGATTATAGACAACGTATTTGTTTCTACTCAGGAAGATTACAGCTATGTGGAAATACGATTCAAGATAAATCAAGAGCAAGAAGTAGCACATAGCTGAACATCACAAAGATTATAAATACATATGTTCCCTGTTTTGCCAGACTCACCCATGACTCCCAGTTGTATAATGACCGTGAACCATCCTCAAGTTTAAAAGTGTTCATTCCAACATCAAATACAATCTTCCCTTTAGTATGCTAATCTCTCTAGCTGTGTGGCAGTATTGTTTCTTGCATTTTATGCTTTGATGTTGCCATAACAGACAAACTGAGCCGTGAGTGACGTTAGGCTGGTGGCCCTGATAAGGCACCATACATGCCTGTCTGTCTGTCTGTCTGTCTGCATCTCTCCGTTTCAAGTACTGATACCTTTATCTCATTGATATATTCAATTTAGTAGTTAAAATTGAAGCGCATCAAAATGGGAACTCATAGTTGCCCAATAGTTCATGAACAGTTACAAAAACAATAAAAGTATAATATAAATTGTCAACCAATCACAATATTTAATTTCGCGCCTCTGTGTTACAAGATAAATGTCAAGTCGTGTTATTGATTTCGCTCACCAACCGTCATCTCGAAAACTCTCGCAAACTCTCACTTTCTTATGCCACAAATGTTGAAACCACAACGAAGTTTTGCCCCATTGGCGATTGGGTGATAACTATCATGCGTTATTTCCTGGAATTCCCCAGCTGATAATCATCGTAAGAGATAGCGTCCTTATCACAGCCATTCGCACTGGATTGTGGGAACAGTAACTTATTTTTATGTCTTTCAGAAACTTCCAATTAATATTATTACTTTGTTATTGAAAGGAACTGGAATTGGTAGAAGATGTATATCTGAGGACTTCCGGTGCACGTACGCAGCGTGCGTGCGAATTGAACGGATTCAATAAGATTCTACACAAAGATTACTGCCCACTGGATGAATTATATTTTAGTGTGGGCTTGCTTTGACCATCTTAAAATATGAGTTTCTAGTAGTAGTAGAACTAGTTGTGGTAGTAGTAGTAGTAGTAGTAGTAGTAGTAGTAGTAGTAGTAGTAGTAGTAGTAGTAGCATCAGCAGTAGTAGTATATATGAAAAAATATATTCTTAAAAATGTTTTCTTTTATAGATTTAGACATCAATACTATGACCTTCCTAATATACAGCAATATTGCTAGACATACATGTATTAATTATGTATTAACTATCATCCATTTAAAATAAATAAATAATGGTGAACTTTACTTTCAAATGGTTTGTTAGAACAGTGCAGGTAAATGTATACTATCTTTCATACAGAGATCTATTGACACAGACTGAGTTGCACAGAATGAGTTGAGTGTCGAACAGAAGTGTAAACATATACTAGTATGTCTGATTAATAGCACAGTACGGGAAGATGAATTCAGAAATGTATTCTATGGATAAGTATACCTAGGAATCAGTACTGAATTTATTTCTATACTTCAAACACCTCTTGTAATAAATCTGGTGGGTATTGATATAAAAGAAAATTGATTTTTCAGCTATGACAGTAATTCCTGTGGAAAGTAGTATCATGACCCTATTAAGATTGAAAATGACTATTCATTCGCGTGAAAAAAATGTTACTGATGATCTCGCTATTTATTGCTAACGGCTGGCTGGACTCAATTAGGATGGGTACACTAAATAGTTAGTACCACTGACCGTCTTTCTGACTTGACCATGGGTCGTATAAGTAGGTTACCGTCATCACTACCATTTCAAGCACAGCGGGACTTTGTGAAATTCTAGCTCAAGTCAGCTATTCTGGTCAATGTAAAATCATGACAGATGTACAACTCAAGTATACTGTATAGTTACCTATACTAAAGTATGTATGTTAGCAGAAACGTACACATTAGGGAAAAGTGAGAAATAGTATAACATGATGTCCATAACAATCCTTATTACAGCGTTACAAAGCCCACCCACCGCTCTAACCCTTGTCAATGGCGTTTCGTATTAACCTTTCGATTTTTAATGATTTTGACATTTTTTGAAAAGTATACCAACAAAATGTTAAAATCATTAAAAATCGAAAAATTGATACGAAACGCCATTGACAAGGGTTACCACCGCTCAGGGGGTATACATAGGTTTTTATCAAGATCATGTGAACCAATCACATCTCATTATTCATCTTTTTGGTCACGTGAGCCAATCAGATTGCCTGAAATTGTGTCTTGGTCCGGTGAATAGACCGGACGTCTGAGTACCATTCCGGGTTAGTGGAAAATATTTCACCATAGAAAAATGCAAATTCTATAGATGCCATAACAAGCGATTCTGTGGGTCATCCATTTCGGAACATAATTGTATTGTACTTCGACTTGACATAATTTAATTATTTTAAATAAATGACTTTGCCCTAGTCCTTTACGTCATTCGATTGAATCACGTCAAAGGTCTTCTGTCCAACAACAGTGACATGGGTCAAGGTTTATGGCGCGTAAAGTTAGTAAAGTTATAGGCCTTTTTAGTCATTAGCGTCCTGACAGGCATCGTTGTCTGAGCTAAGTGATGTCTGTCAGCCTCTTTACCAGCTGTTTACTTAGTCTGCTGCGTTACTAGTTCATCGTATGGTGAGTACTATACGTGGTATCTAAGGTAATAGAGAAGAAGTAGAAGAAGAAG
>JAVCKZ010088630.1:0-11950 GCA_034780755.1 Lepetodrilus elevatus
ACACACACACACACACACACACACACACACACACACACACACACACATACATATATATACTATATATATAAAGATAACAAAAAGGAGTAATGATTATGGGTAGCGCATATATATATACATATATACATAGAAACATACCCACACACGTTGTGCATATTGCTAATATGAACTCCCTCTACTCCAGTGATGTCAATTAACATGTGATGACTACCACAGTGCCAGTAGGTTAGTCTCTTCTGTGGTACATGTATAGGTCATGGTCATGGATGAACTCATGGACGAATTCATTGGCTTATTTGTTAATAATATATAACGTTCTATCACGACACCCAAATGACACATGCCAGTCAGCCAGTGGTACTGCTAGAGTGGACAGACATGGTCTAACTTATTGTGATGCTGAGGGTAGACGTTCAGCTTGGCCGGGGTCAGAGAGTCTGGAAGAACGTCGAGTTCCCGAGGGGTGAGTCAGAAGTCCTCAGGGATCTGAGTGAAGGGTTCCTGAGCAGCGTGTACGCCTTCAACCAGCGGGTTCTTGCCCTGGACGGAAACTCAGATACTCCATCAGCTGGGAACTCCATCTCAACCACTGTAAAACCATCAACGGCAATCTTTAATCTTTAATTCATTTGCGTTTTTAAATGAAATGGTACTGAACATTTAGATGCAATATACTAAAAGTATATTCAACAGAGACATAGTTACAGCTTTGCATTATGTTATTAGTATAGTTTATAATCCTATTGGATACTTTACAAAACGTCTTTGAACATGACGGTATTATTACTTATAGTTGGTGTGGTACTCCAAACTGACAGATTTACGCCGACAAGTCGAAGCTACAAGTGACCAGTGGTTGCGAGCAGAAGGAACTATTGTATTTTTACAACTAAGGAGATCTGATTCTACTGACATGTCGAGTACGGAGACGCCGTGGGTTTCTGGAGGTGTGCCGAGTGTCGTGACAGAGTTCTCTCCCTGGCGGCGTTGATGACCACCTGACAGAAGACCACGAGCACCGGATGTGTGTGGACGAGCTCCACCTGGAGGAAGCTGACGTACGACACGTAGCCTGGTGGATGATGGTAATAATAATAATAATAATAATGGTAATAATAATAATAACAACAATAATAGATGGATAGATGGATTGAATTAGTTTCTTCGCAGCGGGAGTAGTTCACCCATACGAAACGACTATAATAATAATAATAATAATAATAATAATAATAATAATAATATTTTATGGATTCCTCATTAATGTTCAAAACACTCATGACCTTTCCAAAGGAAGCTCAAATACACTCGTTTAAACCCTCTCCTTGCTGGATTAGGTACAGACACTGCCCTAGGCTATGAACTTTATAACTACCGTATTTCTTATGCTAACTAGTAGCGTATGAAAAATATGTGTGGCCAGTAATCTAGAGGAAGTTTAATTACCGGTATCCCAGTGCTCGAATCCGTTGACGAGGCCGCTACGGTCGATCCTCCCAAGGTAGACAACTCCCAGTACGATGCCCTTCCCGACACGTACGAGACACGTGTACAGTCCGAGCAGGATGTGGTAGAAGAAGAGGAAGTAGGAGAAGTTGTGGTAGATACGTCTGCGAGGAGAGGAAGAGTTCCATGGAATAATAGTAAAATATGCAATGCTTCCTTGGTACAGACAGTTAACAAAGGACTGTTTCCAAGTCAGTTCCAGTTTGGTTCCAGTACGGACAAAGCCGTGTCTCTCTTACGTGTGTGTGTGTGTGTGTGTGTGTGTGTGTGTGTGTGTGTGTGTGTGTGTGTGTGTGTGTGTGCATATGCGTGTGTGTATATTTTAGCCGTACCTATTGTCCAGTGCCAGTGCCCGTCGCTTCTTGTGGCTGGATCTGTCAGAGAAGTGTCCACTCTGAAGCAAGAGTTTCTTGGACACGTAGATCTGTATGTAGTAGACAGAATACGACACCGCCACCGTCGGCCTGGGGAGTAATACAGATGTTTGGTCATTGGTTTTACTATTGGTGGTTCTGTGAACTTTCAGGTCTAATGCCATCGGTATGCGATAAAAGGTCTGCAATTACTTACAGAATTGTCTGCGACTACTTACAGAATTGTCTGCGACTACTTACATAATTGCCTGTTACAGAATTGTCTGCGACTACTTACAGAATTGTCTGCGACTACTTACAGAATTGTCTGCGACTACTTACAGAATTGTCCAGAAGGGTTCTAGGAGGACGGCGTTGACCACACCTAGGAATGGCAGGATGAGAAAATAGGCCAGAAGGATCCCACACAGGAATATTGCAGTGATCATCACATAGTACCCTGAAGCATAACATCACATAGTACCCTGAAGCATAACCATCACAGTACCATCAACCTGGCCAATGACATATTATCCTGAAGATGACCACACAGATGACCATAACACAATAACCCTGAAACCATTCATAATACAGATATTTTAATTCCATTCCGTACGCTCACTTTCTCTACACAGCATCCTAGCATCTTAATCCATGTATGGGCTGCAGCTTTATACTGTGCATGTATAGTATATTTACTATGTATTTACTATTCCACCATCGAAATAATTTGATCATAAACACTGATATTAAGATAAACCATAAGTGTACATGAATGCTGACGATAATTCACTCACCCCACAAAATGTAAGCAATTTGTGCTCCCGAGTACATGAGACTATGGGCCTGAAAGTGTTAAAATTTCAAAAACGTATGACACTATTAAGACCTGTGTAAGGGAGGGGCATTTAGTACAGCACTAAAGCATTAAAGCAAAATACGGTCGGTGCAATCTGTAAACATGAAATTGCAAATGCAAGATATGATTATTATATAACTAATTGGAAACTAGCAATAATGTGACAAACAGTGCATGTTTTGCGTATAGTCCTTTCAATATGTATGCAATAGTGTCACTATATAATATAGTATATAGGATAGCGTACGAGGTGAACGCATTGGCATGATTACGTACCAGTATCTTACTCTTGGATAGTTCTCGACAAGGTTTGGGGATACCTGAGTAGTCTCCTCTCATCAACCTCGTCATCTCCAGTCTGTAGCTGAGGAAGATCCGCGCTATGTAGTTCAGCATTACTACCGAGGATATGCCAAAGCTGGTGTACCACGACACTGAAACATGACACATGGTATGTCAAAGATGGCGTACCACGACACTGGGAGTAAAGCATGACAGATAATATACTAATCTGGTGTAACATGAAACATGATAGAAATATGCCAAGTTGGTGTAACTAAAACACTGAAGCATGATATGCCAAGCTGGTGTACCACGACCCTGAAACATACCAAATGATATGCCAAGGTGCTATTCTGGAAGTTATAACTACATGTATATGAAAGCTGTCAACACATTTCGGTACATTTCCTAAGATATTTTGCTGTACATATTCGAAGCGATGTAATATCTACCAGTAAACAAACACTGAACGTAAAATGAACTGTGAAGTTAATGTGATCAAACACTTGAGAAGAAAATTAATTTTAACATTATATTATAGAAGCAATTACCTCAATACTTTTAGACGCAATTTTTCAACAACAACAAAATGTAGAAATACATCAGAAAACGAAATCGAAAGGAAATGCCGTCAACAACTTTGCCAAGGACTGTAGGAGCTGTTGGACGTTTCTACGTACTCTGCGTGACGTAATGGAAGAGTCGTAGCTGACGGTACACGTCGACGCCTACCACCAAGACGACGTTACGTGTGACGTTGACCGACTCCAGGGACAGCTGGACATTGGTCAGTGCTGTCTGGACTGTCAGAAAGAACAACACACCGAACTGGAACAAAATTGTAAACATAGGAGAATGAACACAGTCATAGACACCGTCTACCAACAGCTCGTACTATTCAGCGTCATCAGATTACTTGTGGAGCGTAGACAGCTCGAGTGGATCGCCATGCGTGGCACGGTGAATGAGTTACGGAATGCAATTCATAGGCCTAGATACTTTTGAAGGAATTGATCACGCAATGAGTATGTTATGCCTACTTATAAAATGTTAAGGTATAACCCTAGCCCTTGTCAACGACGTTTCATAGCAATATTTTCGATTTTTAATACGTGTTGACATTTTAATTTGCCACATCATTACAAATCGAAAGACTTGCTATTAAAAGTCGCCGACCAGGACTAGGTGTAATCCATACGTGTAAATGAATTATTGTTGATATTTTAAAACAACAAAATATATAATAACAATGTATAGCTATTTAGAATAATACGTAGTCTATGACAGAACTACTGTTTGACGTTCGTGTAACACATAAAATGTGTAGTTTGGTTGGACAGTTTATTGACGATTATTATCAATAAATGAATGCCTACCTCGTATAGACAGAGGACTGCTACAGTAAAGGTGGCCGTCACTCGAGGAGAGAAGTGGAACGTCGGATCTCGACGATATGTCAAGATATTCCAAATACTGGTGTCCGTTGTGGTTGAACTGACAAGCATGACATAGAACATATCTCTTAGAATGGAATTCATATTATTATAATTTCAAACAAGAACATTTGCTGTATAACAAGCGCAATTCAACCTTTAGTACCAGTTTATTTTAATATGTTTAGTATAAAAGCTGGGTAATATATCTGTAGGCCTAATAAATGTTATTGGGCAGATTGTGTTATGCGCTCTAACATATTAGGTTAATGTAAAGGGATGATAAAATATATAAGCATTTGTCATTCACTTGATTTAATCTTACTTGTGTGATGATTCAAGGTTGGACAATTTTCCCTTGAGAAGTTCTGACACATGTTGTGCTTGGTAGTATTTAGTAATGTCTTCATCTTGCTGAGAACATTAATGAGTGATCTACTGACCAATTTCATATCAAATCTCGTGTTCGTAGTCCATTACACAAAGCCGAATTTAAATTAAGTAAACACTTATCCAACAAGACAATGTAATGTAAGTACATGCATCACATACTAGTATTATTACAAATTTAAAAGTCATTATGTATAACTGATTGGCGAGATTGTTTTATGATTAATGATTAATGATAAGATATCTGCTAGTAAATGACGTAAAGTAAACCAATCGTTAGTAATGACAGTAATGACAGTAATGACATATATTGTTAGATAAGTTGTTCAATTTGTCACATTTCTGATTTACTTCGTAAATTAATATAGCTTTATTAATATAAAATTTTCTCAGTGGTGTTTACAGCGTAGAATGCACAGGTTAATAATTGTAAAATAGATATTGTTTCGTCACTTACCTTTTCGTTTTTGAATGGATAGAATTTCTCGGAATTCTGCTCCTGAAAATTAATCTGAAACTGTTGTAGAACTTCCAGTGCTATGTAATGTTGGTAATTTCCCGAATAAAATTGTTGTTTTTTGTTTGTTTTGTATCTGTGTTTTTAGAAAAAGGAAATTGGTTTATATTTAGGAATTCCTTTCCACAAATTAGAAGCTGAGAATTCATGGGCTACATGCTATATAATGTTGGTGCATGTAATTAAGGTAATCGGTGTCCAAATACGTGTCCATGAATAATATATTACATACTGTAGATTTCATGGTTAGATCGATAATAACATGTAGGATTTAACTAAGGTTTCGTAGCTACAACTAGATATAATGCACACACACACACACACACACACACACACACACACACACACACACACACACACACACACCACCACCACCACCAACAACAACAACAACAACAACAACACCACCACCACCACCACACCACACCACACCACACCACACCACACACCTTACAATTCACCTCAAACACTGAAATCATGCGTTGAAGGCACCATTTATTGTTCCGTGACGTATGCATGCACGTGATCTCACCTGAGAACTAATCCCAGACGTCAGTGCGGCTACCACAGCTTTGAAGAACCGCCCCAGGAATGTGATGACGAGAAACATCAGACACGCCAACACCGGAAGTTGTATGACTACCGCATGACCAGCAAACAGCTGATTTGTGAAATAAATACTTGTCAAAAGATACATCATACTATTACAAACATATGTATCACAGAAAGGATACTTGGTCTTATTCTGGTAATGCTACAATGGAATTGGTGCAAAAGCCTATCAGAGGTAGTCGTTGACCATGGCTGAATATTATATAATAGTAGCTTTAACTTACAATGGAAAATGTCTGCATTGTTCATACGTACGCATACTTCCTGGTATTTGAAACATGTAGGCTACTAGTAGTAGATACTATTTGTTTCATTCATAGTTATTATCACACTGCTTGAAATTACAGCCATCGTGCAACTGCATAATATTATGCTTACGGAAGTACATGTATGTGAATGGAAATCTATGTCACGCCTGTTTCATTTTCCAACACTATACAGATACCTGCACTCTTTCAGTTACACATGATAGCATTAAGAATCCATTACAACTTGAGGTACTACCATATACCACTGAACACACTCACCCAGCCTGAGGCATCCGTGCACTCAAATGCATGGCCCAAGTTTACCAGCAACCTAGAACAGTACGAAAAGTACAAACATGCACTATATATAGTGGATGCCTTGATGTCTTTTACGTTTACAGTAGTGGAATGATTGATAAATAATGGTGAAAGTGTCGATTGACTATATAATACACACGCTTACGTACACATACACACGCACACACACACACACACACACACACGCACACACACATATACACACGGCGCGCGCACACATACACACACCCCACATCCCAACCCGCCACACACGCGCACGCACGCATACACACATGCACAAATACACATTCAAACACATAAGCACACATAAATTTAATATCTCCCTTCCTCATCACTCACTCACTCACTCACTCACTCACTCACACTCTCTCTTCCACCTGTTCTCTTCCTAACACGACAAAATGCACATAAGTTGCAGCAAACAACATGTAATACCAGAGTAGGTATACGCATAACTGCCCTGCTTGTAACACATGTACTAGTATCAGTACAAGCCACTGGAAACACTCACCACATCACAGAGTAAACCAGACCAATGAACGACCACAGACAGCTGGTTTTCTTGGCCAGGCAGGCGAAGAACGGGTAATAGTCCACGCCCATCTCTGTGACAGCCATCATGGCGAGGAATACTTCCCAAGGAGGAGAGAATGTGGAACAATTAGAATGTACGAGTCTAAACCTCATTGCAGATCAACAGTGAATATAATATCCAAGGATATTGGTTGGTGTCTTGTCAGTTTAGGTTCAAATGGTTTATCAGTAGTAGCAAAAGTAGTTTAAAATGTTTCGATACATCATATGAGGAACACCAGTGCACTGTAGATTGTGTCTGAATTTGTTCGGAATGTCAAATTATTGAGAAAACCAAAAATAAATAAGTAGGTCTACTTTCTCGAGCAAGCTCTCATCGTAAAACGTATCTGAATTCTTGGACAAAGCAGGAATGTGTGTTAGCTGGCCTCACTTTGTTTTCATGGTAAACTAAACAGGCAGTGGTAACTGTGGAGAAGTTCGACCTACCATGGGACCACATGGAACTACGTCACTGTAGCTATGGGCAATCTCAACTATAGGACCACATGGAACTACACTGTATTAATGCTATGGACAATCTGAACCTACCATGGGACCACATGGAACTACACCGTCACTGTATTAATGCTATGGACAATCTGGACATACCATGGGACCACATAGGGGTGTTCTCTGGGATGTAGTCGCCAGCAAACAGTGTCAGACAGTTGGTAGCCGTGGAGCCAAAGGCTGCAGCATAGGCGAGTCTGTCTTCATCGCCGTCCAGCAGGTTCACTGGCCTGTAGTACGTGGATACGGCATTGCAGTACTCAAAGAACAATTCAAGACCATGATGGTTGATTGGTTTGTGATAGAGACGATAGTGCCAACGTATGGTTTATGCTAGCTATTACAAGCACTATGTCTGGGATTGTCCTCTTCCACAGAACTATAATATACTAAACATACTTTATTATTATGTCCGTCAATCATTCTTCCCCAAAACAAAACAAAACTGGGATTCCCTGCCCAATCCGTGTGACAGCTCAGAGAACTTTAATGCCAGACTCGGGGACATTTATACCGCATGCTCCCCAACCCGGTTTATCCGGTTACAGAGAGATACAGAGATTACATAGGACGATGTCGGGGGGAAAAGACGTTCTTATACAGTACAACATCGGCGATTAAAAATCTTTTTTTTGTTTCCAGAATGAAGACTTAAATTAATGCATTTGAAAAGTTCATTGAATGGCAAGGTCGACCTTGACACAACCCGTTAATCCTATGGTTGAAATATTATTAAATACATGTAGTTATACTAGAACATAATGAACAATTGTGCTATGTTTATGGCTATGCATGGTCGTAGTCGATTCCATGCAGAATTGCTGTTGATGCTTTATCTATTATGAACCATGTACAATGTACATATAGGACTAGTACTGTGATACAATATACTGGTTTTAGTGCTGCCATAAGTTATTGCAACTGGCTCTCGAACCGTACCTTTTTTAAAGGCAGAATGCCAACTTGCCAGGGAAATTTATTGTAATGAAATAGTGACATGGAAATCTAAAACATCTGCTAATGATGTGGGATATTAACCTAAATGAAATTCAAGTTCCGCTGCCGGAATGAATCCCATAACGATGAATGTAAAGTGCTACTGTCAGATATATCCAGCTAAATATAATTTAGTCTGCGTAGTGTATCACTGTAGAAGTAACATACATACAACACATTACATGAACGTTTCCAGTTATCACATAGATAATAGACTGGGGCCCGGGGGGTATCCCCCTGTACCTGGTTTCTCGGACTGATAGGCGCAGATCTATTCACGGTAATGCACCTCGCGAAATGAATAAAACCAAACCTAAAGGTATAGTTCCTATCTAATGATTAGGCATTTATCCCATACAAAAACCAGTTCCAAATATAAATACACCACGACTAGATGAAGAATAATATTTGTTGTCACGGTGAAGCAGAATATATTAAGCACTGATTAAACACAGCTAAAGCTTCTCGGCCAATGGTGTGTCCATATTTGCGTCACGTGTAAAAGGTTGTTTTTTCAAAGCCCAAGTGTTTACCGTGTTTGTACGTTAAAAGCTCTGGCTTTAGTTGAACTTTAAGATAGTTAGCGAACTCGTAAAATATGTTTATCGGTGTAAATAAGTATAGTGTTTCTTGAGCACTTGCTCGAGCAACAACACCTTTATGCACTGTGTTACTTGTCCTCTAACTAAAACTTGATATTTATTACTGGATAACGGTATATTTATGCATACAAGCCGTAATATAAGTGAAATAATCTTGAAAGTGGCTCTAAACCTCAATTCAAAAGAAGATGTCTACTCAGCATACTAGTGTATGGTAATAGCCTACACTGAAACCTTACTACGCACTGTCTTCAAGGTATATTCTATAGGCGTATACAGTACAGTACAGGTACCGTTTGAGGAATGGTATAGGGCATACTGCACTGCAGTATGTATTCCGACTTACACCAGTAGTCCTGGTCGGTCTCCGCAACACCGGCATCGCTTAGCGTGTCTTCTTTTCTCCAGGAAACTCAGGACTAGGATGATGACCAGCTAGAAACACAGAAACACCTCAGACATACCGTAATATATACAACGCACCCAGAGAAACACCACGTACATACGCGTATACATGCCCATGCCATGCACCATCGGTCGTATTGCGCCGACCAATCGTTCTTTGTTATTAAGGACAATTGACCCATCGTTTTCAAACTCATCAATAGATCGCGCAAAGATCTATGAGCGGAAACATTTCATCGCGTTTGGTGTAGCATTTAGTAAAGGTACATAGTCTATACATGTATATCGTTTTGTTAGTGCGTTTATTTTATTTGAGAACTTTATTAATATTTGTGACCGAAAATCCCAGTGGATGTCGTTGTGTCGAGTTAACACGTGGGTCTTGTGAAAATACATTTATTAAATATCGTGACGTGTTTTTTTAAGACTCATGTCTTGTACGATCGGTCGTGTGTGTAACTCTATTATTGCTGCATGACATGCACAAATAGGCCTGTTGTCTCACGTGTGTTGAGCACTATATGTTGTAAAAGTAAACTGTCATCCATATATATTCCACGATCAATACATTGATGCCAATTAAATTGTAGCCGGTCATGTGCGTAACTACGACGGCAGATGGGTTTTATACTGTCATCGGGAACTCTTTCCGCTTCATATCTTGCATGCCTATGTACGTGCAGTATATTATATATAGTTTCTAGCATTAATGTATGGATCTTAATCATTGCTAATGTCGCATTGCATGCAAGTATTATGGCTATACTATAGTTCAGCATGAAATGCATTGGATAATCATACTTGGTAGATTATCTTGGTAAATATGTTATATATAGATCTATACTGACATACAAAATAAGAAATTGGTGTGCTTTTGTTCTCATTCCATAAAGTATTTACCTAGAAAATCTACCAAGTAGAGGTATATCAATGTGTTCATGCCACTCATGTCACATATATCTAACTATAACTAGCTTGTACAGGAACTATATATCCATGTTGGTATTGATGAATGAAAAAACAGGGGAAAAACTAACTTCCGGTGTGTTTTTCCACAACTTACAGCAGGCCCCACTGCAATGTGGGTGAACTCCTGGACGCTGACAGTCTGTTGACAACCTTCTCTGTAGGTATTTCCAGCAGTCATGTCGCCCGATACAATCGTCGAAAACCACGAGCCGTTCTGTTGTTATTGAAGCAACGAATAGAATGGCTTCCTGATAATTCTCGACGCATTTAATTAAAATAACTTTTAGTATTTGAATACAGAAATAATAGAAAATTCCTTAAACTTGTTAAAGAAATTCGTCTTGCGCTCTTACAGTTGGGACGGTGTAGTATGGAATCAATCATGGGGCATTTAGATATTACGATAATCGATTCATTGGAATGAATTATACATGATTATCACGTTAGTAGACGTCAATGCGATAGTGTGACAGCCAGCCGCTGATTACCTTGCGTGTATGCTGCTTGTTACACTAAGTCTTGGAGTTCCTCCTCCTATTTCAAAGTCTCTGTATCCAAATAGGCCTACAAGGTTGTCTCCAACTCCCCAATCCACATAGAACTCACATGGTCATGATTACTTTATTTCATAATAAACCACAGGTGTGTAGTTCTCACAGTCAACTCAGATAAGACTACAACCTTCTCAGAGTGCTTCTTTATCATTGGTAATCAGGGGTGCGTTCAAAGACACAAGGGCTTGCAAGCCGTTTAGCAAACTAGCCACTGTATCAAGACTTGTATGAACCGTACATGGGACAGGGAACCAGTTTAGATAAGCGGCTTACTCAGTCCTGTACTGATTGAACGCACCCCAGTACACACATACATCGCATACAGCATAGACAAATAGAAACAGGTTTCTAAATAGACAAATATAAAAAGAAGTTTCTAAATTTATATATTTTTTTTTTATCAATTCCAGCATGCATATCCAGACGTCACGATACCTGTAGGAATGCAATGCTCGTAAATTACAGGAGAGAGATTCTTTTCTGCGTTCATGGGTTATGGAAGCAGACACTTCCTTGCTGTTTTACTCATGAAATAGATTACGTTACTATTTCCGTATCTGCGAGGGTCACTAGTCTCCTCATCAGGCGCCAGCTGTTATCAATACAGAGTATAGTCTCATTTATACATTGGGGTTATCATTCACACATATGGATCTCTTGTTAGAATAATGCATGCCTATTTCTACTGTGAATATTCATGAAAGGATGCGTCATAGTTAAGGCATGCACATCTTGTATTTGGTATGTATACTGAAAGACTATGAAAACGCACCACTCAGAAAATGGGTAATAATTTCATTATAAGGAAATAAAAATCGCTGAA
>JAVCKZ010088641.1:0-11950 GCA_034780755.1 Lepetodrilus elevatus
ACTACTTCTACTACTACTACTACTACTACTACTACTACTACTACTACTACTACTACTACTACTACTACTACTACTACATAACTACTACTACTACTATTATTAATAATAATAATAATAACAGCAATACTACTACTATTATTACTACTACTACTACTACTACTGTTACTACTGCTAATACATAACTACTACTAATATTATTATTACTAATAATAACAACAGCAATACTACTACTACTACTACTACTACTACTACTACTACTACTACTACTACTACTACTAACACTAATAATAATAATAATGATAATAATAATAATAATAATAATAATAATAATAGTGAATATTTGTATTGCGCAGTATAACTATATATTCGCACTAATGCAAGATGGAGGCGCTAGATTGTGAATGACGTTCATTATAGTGTTTGAAGAATTAGGGAAGGAAACAAACACTATTGGCAAGTTAACTTTATCTTCATAATATAATAATGTGCATACATGTTAACACTATGCTTACTGCATAAACCGCTCAGGAAAGGTTACTTGGATCAGCGAGATCATTAACATAAACATATAAATCCACACCGTCGATACACAGAATTCAAGATGATATATGATAGATTATATTAGGAACTGCCTTGAAATGTTGAAGAAATCTATTAGGCTGCTCGGTAAAAGACTGTTGACACTTGTTTTGATACTTCCGTAATACGCTCCGTCTGAGTCGGTTTAAGTCGAGCGACATTAAATCTAGACTCACGGTTTTCAAAGAATTGTCACTTTAAGACTGAAAAATCTCATACCGTGGGGGATTACTGCGTTATTTAGTGTCATCTATGGCGACGTGAGGACTTGTTTTGGCAAGAGTTTCCTACGCACTAATCCGCCAGCGTAGACACCCTTCCCAAGAGATCTATTTCGACGAAATGGGTTTTATTGAAGCTAAGCCCATATTGAAGCATTCTCCTTCGTTTTGCAGAAATTGCTCCTTTATACACTAGCATGGAGAACTCAATTATACGCCGCCTTTAATGCCGAGCTCGGCAAGGCGCTTCCAGTCTCGTTTGCTCCCAACATAGATCTATCATCTAGGCCCCTAGAGATTGAGGCAAGCTTAGCTATGGTGTAGGTGATCATTCAAATGGGCGGTCGATCGAGGGACATCGAAATGTGACCGAAATGTATATTGTCCAGGGGTAGCTGGCCATCACATGACAAGTCTATTAAACGCCCATTGGCGGGAGGCGCTGAAGGAAACGTCAGTGTGAGGAGTTTCGTCGGCGTGGGGAGTTTCGGGACAAGGGAGATAATGCAGGAATTGAAAAGTCCTATGTATGTCCTTTGTGATTGTCAACATTGGACATGAAAACATGTCAATTCCTGTCGACTCGAGAACATAAGCTTTAGACGAGTGATACGCCGAGGGAGATTGGTGAATAAGATGTACTCTCAAATAAGCATCTATGATTTTGTTTTGTTACTATGTGTACTGATTTGTTGAAGTATCGGAGTAAATTAATTGAATGCCCAATGGATCCATCACATGTATTGATTAACGTCTTTTGCGAATCAGTGAAAATCAGACATAACCTTACAGTGATAGTAATAAGTCGATGTATGCATACATTAACGTAAAGTGTAACATCTTAATAGTTTGTTTTTCCCACTTGATACTTGTACATCCGTTGCATTGTAAACATTTTATTCCAGAAGAAACGAATGCTGTAATTATGGCAACCTACTGACCGCCATTCCATGAGAAAGAACATACCAGGAGAGAAGAAGATATATTATAATTCACTGTTATGAAATGTATCTGGTATAAAGTTAAACAGTTTATTAACATGTAAAATGTCGAAATCTTCCAAATTCTCAGAAGCATGTTGGTGACCATCTTGCCTAGCCCACGTGACCCATCTCGAGTTTCTTCGTTGGAGTAATGTAGAAAGCGAGGCTCGGAATAGCACCCTTGCCTGGGGGAGATGGTTGGTGACATACTATATAGTAATAATTTTGAGATATAAAAACCAAAATATCAGCAATGCAATTTTGTATGGAACTTGTTAAGCTTTAAATCACCATTAAACTTACTACGGTAACCATAATCTACTAGGGTTTGGGTCAGTTTCAACGAAAACATAAAATCACTACGAGGTAGACTATATGTAAATGAGCACGACTATAAGTGTACCTATTTAAAATCAAAATGGCCCTGCGATTACATTTCCAAATAAACATTATGTATATGATTACACATTAACATTATTTTACACATGATAGACACTAATTTATATGTATATATGTGTTATATTGCATTTTCCTAATTTGAATGCTATGGCATAAGTATTGTTTATCTGTATTTTGACACATTTTTTAGATCTAATACTAGTATTCCTTTTTGTATGTGATTTAAACTTTTAATTATTTGTATATCTACTACATTATACGATATTTTAAATGTGTAATGAATCAACTTAACTGTACCTTGAGTTAATAATTTCTGTATCAAAACATATACCATAAACATTGAATTTAGTTGGCTTAACTGGGATGGCGGTCTTATTAGTTTAAATAATCCACCGTGTTGTACATCATCTGTTAGAAGCACGTAATACTACACAGGTATACAATTCTTAATACGTGTACACAACTACACATACACCAATACTATACACATTCTGTCATCTACATTATTATTCCATGTAATAAATAATACAAACTATGATACCTCAGCTTAATTTTGAATGTCAAAATAACAATATTAAATTTGTGATTATCAGTTTACTTTCATTATCCGTTCTATTGTATTTTTCAGAAACACTATTCCAACGAATATTGTTATGGTCTGAATTGAATATCATATCTAGATATTATGTTGTTATTATTACTAGTACAATGATAAGCCATATAATTGTATGCATGGTATTATTCATATGTCCATATATACCAAAGAACCATGTACACATAAGAACATTGCAATGTAAATTCAAAAACATTAATCTTGTTGTATTGTTTAAATTATTTGATGCAAGGATCAAATCTGTAGTTTTGTACTCTGTTGAAATCTGGGGTTATTCGCAAAATCCACAAATTGAAAATGTTCATTCAAAATTGTGTAAATTTGTTATCGGTGTGGGGAATTATGTGTTTATACGTAGCTGCTGTGGGAGAGTGTGGACGGTTTGGATTGTACAATTCTTATAATTATCATGTAAACTGTATTAAATATTGGTTCAAGTTGCTACACATGCCTGTTTGCATGTGACATGTGAAACTACAAATTAATGTACATGGGCCTGAGGTCTGCATGTAAACGAAATAAACATCTATTGACATGTATTTGTCTAGATACTAGTAATCATGCCCTGCCATGTTATCACATGCTTAACAATGTGTGACATGTTAGTATTTTACTTGACTGGTGATATTAGAATATTTCTTTAAATTGAATAATATAAAAGTGTCTTCAAAATATAAGCTAATGCATAATACTGTGAGGGCTTTTCTTTTCCTAGGAACTTGTATAGTATCACATTATACAAACATTTTGAGTGTTTAAAACTGCATTTTGTTGTAACATACCTTGATTGTCATAATCATATATGCATGTATATAAACACAGTAACACACACACACACACACACACACGCACATTACAACTAAAATTATTATTTTTATTAATAGTAGTAGTAGTAGTAGTAGTAGTAGTAATAGTAGTAGTAGTAGTAGTAGTAGTTTAGGAAACGTGCAATTGAGGCAAACCATGTTTAAGTCCATGGTTAAATGTCATATACAAACATGCACAATTATTCGGATAATTAGCAAGTTCGAAATATCTTACAATAATCTATCGACACACCTATTTAACTGACCACGAACAATGAGGTCACTGGGGAATCTAGCAATCAGTCACGTTAACCTGTGTACAAATGTAGCCCGTAGATCCGGGGAATAGTACACACTAGCATGTCAATAACTTACTCCAATAAATTAATATACACTCTTTGGAATCAACTTATTTAGCTGGGTCGTAATAGCCAATAAACACTAAGGGCGCACTCCAATTAACCATCCTAATAAAGCCGGCCTGATTAATAAATATACATAGAGTATTTACTGCCAGTTAATAATTTCCTAATGATTGGGAGTTAGTAACCATTGACACATATAAACAGCAGTCTCTCGGGGATGTGCCAGTGGATTAGAATCAATGAGTACATTTAAGTTTATCGTAAGGCATTTGCGAATCCGTATGATTACATCGGCTGCTCCCGTTTCCTCTTGTTCGGACTATATTTTGATTTAGCTAATGAGTACAAAATACTACTCGTCATCAACAAATTATATCCGTGTTTGTTTTTGTGCACTATATGTTTTTGCTAGTACATTGGGTACATGTGCGTTGATTTGACCTATCCAGACTATACGAGGAGCGGTACAAACATGTGTTTAAACCATACAACATCACCGTTGTATACAATGCAAATCGAACAAAATATTAAAGAAAATGTATAATGCGTTGATATATATATTTATTCGTTGCCTATATTTGTTTATATATTTATTTATCGTTGCCTTTTTGTGTTTTTATATATTTATTCGTAGCCTTTTTGCATTTTAATATGTTTATTCGACGATTTCATAGACATTTTGAGTTTTGCTATCATATTTGTGTTTTTATATATTTATTCGTAGACTTTATTTGCGTTGATATACTAATTCGTAGCCTGTTTGTGATTTTTATATATTTATTCGTAGGCTTTTGTATTGTTATATGTTTATTCATAGCCTTTTTATGTGTGTTTTGATATATTAATTGGTTTTGTATACCATGGTACCATGTCTTAACATTCGCGATGACCACTTTTTGACGCCATACACATTGCAAATTACGGATACTTATTTAGTCGTTTTCACTAATGACTAATGTCGATCTTTGTTTAGCGAGCATCCTAGCATTTATTACTTGCTTTGGCCCCAAATGGAAATTTACCTGAGCAGTTAAACAGCTCTTTAGGTTCTGATCTTGCTCTGCACGTCAGGAATTAAATCTCAACTTCGGAAACGAGTTTCGATTCGTACATTAATACCACAATTATTAATTACCCCCTGTTAAGAAGAAACTAGAATACCCTCTTACAACAATAGGCAGTTTGCGTTGCGTAGGATCGATTTAATTAAGACTCTAGTCTCTTTAGTAATGAGGAGATTATAACAAGATAGGACTTTTTGCCTTCCGTGATCTTCTTCACCCCACGACATCCATAGACTGCTCTATGATAGCCATCCCAGATTCGCTTTGTCAGTGTGTTTGTCTACTTTCACCACATGCGGCTGATTATTTCTCTCTATTGTTCGAATGACCCATTAGTCACATTATTCAAACCCATTTTCTTCTCCACGGCCCATAATGGCCTGCAGATTAAATCGCCAATGCTCTTGAAGAAGCATCCCGGCCAACCATCCTTCTACCACCTTAAAGCCGCTAATAAACAATGCGAAACAGGATATATAATATACAGCGAGTCTTTAACAGTGGCTCGGCATGCCCCTGGCATTAGAGGCTGATCCTGACTTGCATTTGCCAATCTTTCATCCGGCGGCCATTTTGAAAGGAACTGCGAGATCCTAGTATTACTCTCTGCGTTCTGATCGGAAGTTGTGTAGCACGCTTGCGGCCATCACTTAAACTAGTCCCTATTTGTTTCCTTGCCTAATGATGGGGCCATTAGCTCTTTATTTGGGCATTAAGTTGTGTACAAGGACTTAATTCTGTCTACGGGCTTCACTCCTATGGCATCAGTGTTTCACGAATAATTAGCCGTAATCATATCTTTAATTCCATGTGGGCGCGATGTAGGATTAGTGTGCTGATTGAAGACTGTCAAAAACTTAGATTCCCCCGCACGAAAACTGCGTCGCGTTGTCTCCCAGGCTAATTCTCCTGCCGAACGGGGGAAGCCCTACCATATAGCACCTCAAACTGACAAAAAGAAGATAGGATGATCTTCACGGCTAATCATTCTCATTTAGGTCCACACCAGCTCACAGCAAACTTGTCAGTCGAGTTGATAATTGCCGTAATTATACAATATACGACTTCTTCAGATGCTTGAGCGCAAATACTAACACGTTGTTCAATAAGCATGTATTATGTTATACTGCCCTTAGCATTTAGAATATACATTTCCTATTAATCAAAATAATTGTGTGAGTTTTAGAACTTACTAGTTAATAAACATTTAATATAATAGTATTGTGTGAACAAGCATACTGATTTATTTGATGACAAATACATACAATGTCATGTGCAAACTTCTAAACGAATTAATTACAGTTTACTATTTTATAAATTAGCACAGTGGTAGCAGACTTGACTTCTGAGGCAAAGGTATTTGCAGAGTTCGAATCTGCATTTGCACCAATGTTTACGGATGTTACCATTATGATGTGAACATGACATAATGTACTGGTCTAACAGTACACATGTACTGTTGCACCGTCTAGTTATTATCATTCAATTTGTTTCGTTCGTTTACTCCATCACTAAGCGCTACGGTTGTTACAGGTTGTTGTTTGTTGTTATGTATGAACAACATCATATTGAACTCTTCTAGGTCCTCAAGTGAGAATTGACACCCAACCCCACCCCTCTGCCCTACACCCCCGAAAAGAAATAATAAAAATACAGTAAAATACACAACAAAAGTAACAATCATAATAATAATAATAATAATAATAATAATAATAGGCCACTTATAATGCGCCAAATCCACCCCATAAGGCATGCTCTAAGCGCCATATTATCCCCGGTCAATGGATCATTGTACACTCAGTGTTCCTTCTCAACTCCCTGGGGAATATACAATCCAAGCTGCCGTTTCCAGCGCTACAAGGTTATCGTTCACATAACGATATAAACATGACATACAACATAAATGAATTAACTGATATAACATAACATTAAAATAAGAAACATATTATAAATAAAAGTGGTAAATTAAATACATTTAAACAAGTTAAGCTCGCTATGTACTGTGTACACATTCTCGACCAAAAGTAAAACGGAGTATTTCAACAGAGTTAATATGTAGAATTATTCTATATACTAGTAATATGAAACTTTTACGATTAACGATTTCATAGTACACCCATTTTTTCGTAAGAAATCACTGAAACAAAGTGTTAGTGCATTAGTACGAGAACCATTATTCTACATTACAACAAAACATTTACTAGTATACATTATGTCTACGGTGCGGATAGTGATCAATTAGCTAATTTACGTGTATCTGGGTTGGAGGTAATTGGCATTATTATAATGAATAGCATCCATACGTTGTAGATGTCAGACAAATTATCCAAACATCGTGTGCATGTACTGAGGGTCACAGAAGCGCCACAAGTGCTTGGACGTGTTACATCCGGGTGTCACACTAACATCAGCGACCCAACGTATCAACACAATGTCATATCTTTCAAATAGAAAGTAGGTAAATTAATGTGTCCAAATATGTAGAACAATACACGTTACGTTTGAGTCTCCTTTGATAATAATGCACTCTTACTATTCCGCATTATTCATGTCATCAGCAGGTCTGTTCGTGTCTTCCTGTTCAAGTTTACGAGTATTGCTAAATAGTTGTGTTATCTATTAAATTATTGTGTTTTGTTGTTGTCGTTGTTCATTAATACAGCTATATTACTTTACATTATTGTATGATGATAACGTATTGAATTAAAATGACCACCGCATACACTATCATACACATACAGTTTTGTTTTATTTTCTAGGATATCGGTATCCTAGAACATAAAACAAAACTGTATTTGTATTATATTGGTATTATATTTTATAACAATGCTTAATTTTCTTTGGTTTCTTATGTTTCAGCGTACATCTCTTAATGTGAGGTACATGCGTTACCACTTTCCTATTATTGTATGACACATACGAAAGTAACGATTCGTAATATTTCACTTTCACTTATTTTAACTGGTATTCAGTATGATACAAATTATAACTTATTTCAAAAAATGTTAATGTATTAGTATTTTTACAACGTATCATAGTTGTATAAGACAGTGAACTCGACTCCCCACAATCTGTATAGGTCCAACTGTCAACGTAAACAAATGTCTCAAATAATAATTATCATGTATGGCAAATACATTTCTCATGCTGATTGCCCATCTTTGATCTCAAAAGAATTGCCAATATCAGAAATACTCGAAAAGCCACGAGATTAATGCATATCCATTTCATGCCATTCACGATTTATAAGTCGTGCCAAAGGCGACCAATCATAATTGTGTAGCGATTGTACCAGGTACGCCATTTGATATGGGCGTGCCATAATCCGGCGTGCAGTTTGATTATTAATGGCGGTTGTAATTACCTGTGACTTTTACAATGAGCGGTTTGCAGTCCGCCTCTACACCTTAATAAAGAGTCTTCATTAGCAGAAAGTTCTCACAGGTGCGTCAAATTATCACTTTCCGAGATCCGTTATACATTTCGCATACATTGGCACCGACGCTGAGTCGACATGGCGGATGTCTGCTAGATGCCATATGTTACATGGGCTTTTACCGTCAACACATTATCCAAGAACGCACAGGTATAACGTTTTGGAGACTAAAATAAGCGACTTTTATTAACGTCATGTCAGATTGCGAAGATTCAGAACGGCCGAAAACGTCATTTTCCATCGACGCTATTCTGTCCAGAGAACATGGTAGCAAGGAGACAAAGGTCAAAAACTCTCCGTGGGACATACGGGACCCGGATGTGTTGGCCAGAGCCGGTTTGACGTATGGACCTATGGTCAGCCCAGATATTCCGCTGATGACCCTTGCAGGTCACGCCAACCGGACGTTAGCTGACCCAGGTTTGCTTGGACATCTGCAGGCATGGTATCACTTCACACAAGGCAAACACCTTTCATGTGAGTATTCTGGCCATATGTGTACGGACGTTCGCTATATTGATATTGCTAAACCTTATTCTGCTTCGAATGATTTATTCTGTAACATGAGTATACAAAATTAAGTTTCCCATGTGTACAGTCGGGAAACTAATTGTTTTGTTATTACCGGTATAAAACTTCATATAATAAAGTTCTACACAGTGCTATTTTAAAAATAATAACTGGTAAACTAATATAAATATTGAGATTTAAACAAAGCATATTCATTGGTGAAGCTATGTCTACTGTCTCAATATTGCACCATCATATACATGTTATAATTCACTGGCAACAATACATGTAAGCGTAATTCGATATTAGTAAACTAGTACTGAGAAATACATGTTGTACACGCAACAGATTTTCGTCTGTAACATAATATACATAATATACACAATGCACTGACTGTAATAACATATATGCAAATAATTGGATTGCGCATGCATGCTATTGAAATTAATCGTATTACCTGTACTGGGCAACGAATCGGCACACCGACTGCTCTAAAAATATATGACGAACAATATTCACGACGTCAGTATGATATATGAATATTAGATGGGTGTAATGCGTGTATGTAAACACACACTCCAACACTTTATATTGCTCTTCTGTATTTTTGAATTGGTATTTAGAGCTGTTTTCGAGACTTTTAAACCCCTATCACTGCTTGTTAGTTTGGGGCATGAGGAAACCTGCAACATCCACAACTCTTAATGTTGCAGTAAAATTGCAAGCATGGGCTGGTAATAAAGGACCAATACTTATTTATGCATTCCATCAATGTATATTATTATTACTTTGAATAAACAGTGAGGGCCGTAATCCAGCAATAGTGAGACATATCCATATGTAATTGATTCGAATACTATTTAAACTATTTCTTGATCTGTGAGGTTTTCGTATGTTTGGCAGCGGATCATTTAACCTTCTCCCTGCTGAATCAAATCAAAGTGTTCTATTTCTGCATGTAATCGGGCAACTGAAGTCGCCTTCAGCAGGGAGAGGGTTAAGACTGGTGGTGTTCGAATTAAATCAGTAGTCGCAATTACCTTATACTAATGTTGGTGTTTATATTCTACTAACATCGTACACATAGGCATTACTTTAGCTCAATTTGGGATATTACTCTTGCAGATAACGTATCATATCAGTCTGACATTATCAATGCTCCTTTATTTTAGTTTACAATGATATCAAGGATACATGCTTGGTATTCTCTATGTCTGTCATAATAGCACTTACAGTTAAAACAGACACCATTTAGTTTAAACCAACTAGTCAGTAGTCCAATCGTATATTTTCTATAATCAAACTGCTATTTCTTTCACAGACGAAGGTCTTCACGCCCCATCAATTGCCACCAGGTCGCATCATCCCAGAGAAAACAGACTAACCGAATATTTAAAGTCTAACCCAATAATATCAACTACCCAGAAAGAATCAAGCGCAGCATCTGTAGACGACATTCACAGCTTTCCCAGAGAATGTGATGGAGACAGCGATGTCGATGACGACGACGACAACAAACCTCTCTCCTGCCTTACCAACGAGTCGTTTGAATCTCACCGCCGTTCACGAAGCCCAGAACAACAAAGGAAGAAGAAAACCCGCACTGTTTTCTCAAGAATGCAAGTTGTCCAGCTGGAGTCGACCTTTGAGGTCAAGAGATACCTCTCCAGCACAGAGAGGTCAAATTTGGCATCGTCTTTGAATCTTACGGAGACCCAGGTGAAGATATGGTTTCAGAACAGACGGAACAAGTGGAAGCGGCAGCTCACAACGGAGCTAGACACAGCCAACATGGGCTCCGTGTCCAATAGACTTCTAAGAGTTCCTAACCTGTTTTACCGGGAGCTTCAGAGATCAGGAACAGCGGACGAGCGCACTGATGACGATCGCCCAACTCATCTAGGACTTGCGGATCTCAGAGATCCTTTATATATGTATAGAGCGTTCCCCCCTTATTCATATACACTTGGGAAAGCTTGTTCAGATACTCTTTGAATAGATTAGATTAATAACTACCGTGGACAGTAATGTTTCTCATCGTGTATGACATTATGCTTTACTGTACAACGGAGAAAGAACACCCGCGTTGGGCGCCAATGTCGGATGTCAACATGGTCAACGAGTTCGATTTCGGCGGTTCCTAATTCATCTGCATACTTGGACAACGTGTCAATTTGTGGTCGAAGCCACTGTGACCATCGTTGGTTACAGATCAATGAGACGGACCGTCAGACGGCTCTTTAACAACGACGAACTTATCGGACTCTCTTGCAAGGCTTTGACTAGTGCAGTACTGCGACGTAAATTGACATGTTTTGAATTCCTGTATTATGTGTTCCCCTAAGCAACGTCCAAGTGATCGTGACGCACAATATACCCATGTATACATGTGTGCATTGATTATGTTTTTGCACCGATTATAAAACGAAATATACTTTAACTAGTATAATTATTGTTTGTCGTTATGTGTTTATAATAATTCTGGACAATTTTAGATAGTTCACTGACAAGCATGCAGGCCTTGGTTTTCTTCTGAGTATTACAGCATCCTTTTACTATTATAATGATCATTTGATACATACATTCTTTTAAGCAACAATAATATTTATATGAAAGAACGGCTAGTGTGCATACCGTGCTTACTAAACACTATACAACACACTACCGTGTGTCACTGTACGCTTGCCAAAACAATTACATAGCATAACAAAGAAACAAAAATAAATAAAAAATAAAGAAATACGTTTTCATAGTTGTTATTATGTTGTGTATGACTGACGAGTCGTACTAGTAATTATATATGATATTTTACATAGCATTACATACCGGTTTACAATTATACATGAATTCCATGTTTTCAAATACATGTCGATACTATAATTTGGGTATATTACTAGTACTACTACTACTACTTACTACTACTACTACTACTACTACTACTACTACTACTACTACTACTACTACTACTACTACT